>JBCAUA010503310.1:0-12432 GCA_038406235.1 Peronia verruculata | reverse complement strand
AGTTCGCGGAAAAATTAACTTAACTTTTCTTTTATACACCCCCCCCCCCCCTCTCTCTCTGTCTCTGTCTCTCTCTCTCCCTCTCTCTCTCTCTCTCTCTCCCCTTCTCTCCACTTTCCTACACATTATACTGTATTGCTCAGTTATGCTTGGCACCAAACGTCTGAGGCAGATTATGCAACGCTCTGCTCATAGCTTGATTTTGCTGACAACTTACTTTTGCATCAATATACCCAAAAATCAAAACTTTACATTGCTGAGCTATGCATTGTATTCAAAGTGTGAGGATCATACAACACTTTGTCAACGTAGGTATGTTGAACTGTCTGATTTTGCACAAAATGCTGGTACAACTTAGTATTTTGCTGTGCGGCATCTGGCATTCAAAGTCTGAAGAGTTGTGCGATGCTCAATACATCAATACATGTCTTTCAATTTATTTTCCACTGTATAGTAGAATTTCAAATTTTGTATTGCTAAGCAAAGCTTGGCATTCAGTTCCTTTCTTGTGTTTAGGTTTAGTAGCAGAATAGATTCATAAATATAAATCTAAGCTCGGTATTTCTGAATTTATCTGGCATTTAAATAACATGTACTTGAACAAAGTTTTGCAACCTATGAATCTTTTCCAGTGCAGTCATCTTTATTATGTTTTATACTGTCTGTATTCTTATGGAATATCTAAATGGTTGTTCAGAATCTGAAGTTCAGCCCAAATCTTCGTTGTTAGAAATTAGAAGTATGTACTTTTATAGTTAACAATGGCATTCATACTGGTGAGCATAGGAAGATCGAGAGAACTGTATTGTGCGAACAATAATTCTCATATTTTGAAAACTGCAGTATAGTTTTTGACAGAAAAATAATTCTACCTGAAATAGTAATACGTGCGAACGAGATTCGCTTTAATTTGAATGATTTGTAGGTTCAGAAGACACGAAATATGCCATTTCATCCGTGTACTGAGAGGAAGAAGGCCAGATTTCCTGCCAATCCGCGACAGACTTTAAAAAAAAAAAAAAAACACGCCAGAGTTGTGTGTCATAGCCAGCGTCAGTTGAGAAGTGTTTAACTCAGGAAGTGCCAGTGGGCCGATCTTTGCGATAGAATGATTATAATTTCCTTAATAAATAATTCAATTATAAAAGTAACCGGTTTCAGGCTTGAAAATAATTTGTGAAACATGAATAAATAGCCTACCTACCATAGCAGCAATTTGGTGTGTCGAAGGTACTTTCATTGACATTTTTAGGATTAAGATGTTGAGATGTTAAATCCATAGTCCAGCTTAAGATTGGGGATATGAGGTGATTGTGTTGAAATACCTCCAACAAGTAGGCCTATATGTGAGAGGAAAAAGAAGCTCTGGGGTTCAACATGCATTGCTGCAGCTCCCCGGTGGTAGGTGCTTACCACCCACACGTTATACATATTGTATTGTATTCTATAGGCTACATCTCAACTCTGTAAGGCTATTTGCCTATTCTACTTGGAATTTATAGTTGGAGATATGTTAAACATCGATTGGATGCATCCACTGATTGCTTCTACAAAATATATTCCTATTTCGTACATGAAAATCCAGTGAGCGCACCCCTTTTTATAACATTTTGAATTTTGTACCGGTACTGCTAAGTTAATTATTTAAGTCCAAACTGCTGCAACACGTTCACATTGCAGACAATTAAATTACAAAATCGCACAATTACTACTGGGTTCAACCCTGGCTTTGTGCTGTGAAACGCCCATTGCAGTAGGGGCTCGAAAAAGAGTTGTGTTAAGCTCGTATCGCCCATGCGGCATTACGGTCTGCACATCCTTTGATGACCTTTTTAAATCGTAGGCATATCCAGCTGTGTTAGGCGCAGTATATATCCATAATTGTGATGATGTGCCATTAGATACCATAGGCAAAGAAACAACGAAGAAAAAAACAACCTGTTATACATATTAATTACATGTATTACACTATATCGACTTCCTTGAGACTGCTCTGTTCCTATGGTACTTATGTTTACACAATACATATTACATGTTTTTTTGTCAGCTGTACAGTGGTGGTCAGCTTAAATTACTCTGTGGAAAACAAAAGAAGAAGAAGAAGGCAACATATTATTAGGTAAATTAGGATAATGTTTTCACAAATTTCAATCGTCCTCTTGTTACTCAAAGAAGGCACCCCGTGCCAATCCATAGCTGAGTCCATTCTTCCATCTCTCTCAATGCGACTCGAAGGGCGGAATCTACCGCCTTAGGCCAAAAACATACTTGTCCGACAAAAATCGACGTCAAGGTCACAGATTGAAATGGTGCAAGAAGGAAAATATAGACAAAGCGAATGTAATTATAGTCACCTCTGACTGTCGCTGGCTGGAGGAGGTCAGTCGGATTGAAGTACGATATGCTCCATTTTCTTCGATTTGCCGGATGGACTTTACTCACATGTCTAAAAAGGGCCCAGGCGAGCTATATAATTGCAAAATTCAAACCACCTTATGTCATTAAATGTTATTTTTGATGACAGATTTTAAATCAGCGACCAAAAATTAGGAATGGGTGCGAAGATTTTTCGATTCATTGCTGTTTCGATTAAGCTGTTATTAATTACTTTTATTATGATTATTTTGTTTCTTTATTCAACTGTGCCTAATACAAACGAAGGCGACAGTCTGACGGATTAACTTTGTTTATGTTTTTCCTCTAACAGCAGCTAGTATGTTTTAGGCCTCAGATTCACTCATCTTCGTTGTGTTAGTCTTGTCCCGGCATGCTTGCCAGGAGGAATCCACTTGTATAACTCTAGTTTGGGAGATAAAGGTCATTCTTCACTTATTTAATGAGCCAGTCACCGGGGGGGGGGGGGGGGTCCTCAGTCACGGCAATCTTGGAATCCGAAACCCTAAAGACTGAGGTGATGAGGTTTGGCAATATCTATAAGTTAAACTTACTGTACTGAACGCTTCAAGATTCCTCAAGTGTATAAGACTACGTTAGACAACGTAAGGACACGGTAATATTCCCATAGGCCTATGCAAATTCAGTGATGAAAACAACACAGAGTTCTTGGAAGCCGGAGGAGGTAGGGCCAGCAGTCACCGCCCTTGACATTAGATCAACTACAACGTGTAGGCCTACATGCTTTCCGGGATTCTCAATTGACAGGGGATACATGCTCTCACGGTGTATTTTCGTTGTCGTGTGACCAATCGCTGGTAAGTAGTTTTGCACTATCGTAAGATTCACACGCATAATCTTGTCGCAGACATGAGCCCTCATACCCGATAAATATCATTCAGTGGAAATACATTGGAAGCAGAGTCCTTGGCCAGACCATAGCAGTGTGCAAAGCAAGTTTGAGAGGGCCATATTTCAACAATTAGCTGTGATTCATGGGAACTTTGTAAGTTCTTTTATATATGTTACAGCTTTTCGACGTTTCACCCGTCCACTGACCTGTTTTTGCATATCTGCATTGTTCTACGTTCTTATCTCTCAACCATACAGCCATCAGGTCTTTTATATATTCATCCTAAACATCGCATTTCACTTTTGTTTTGCTTGTCTTTATCCAGTATTTCATGCTCCCTCCATTCCTGATCCTTCACATCACATTTTTGTGTGCAAAATTGACTTTTCGTTATAATTCATAAGTTCGTTTGTAGTTCACCGGCCATAGCTATTTAACATCTCAAGTCAGCAGGTGCATGCTAAATTCTCTCTCACAATCAAAACCCTATCGCTCTGTGCATTTAATTCTGTATTTGAGGTTCACCAGCTGGGACTCTTTCCTCTTTTGATTTGAATAGTTCCGGGTGTTGTGTCGCAATTTCATAAAAAGCGAAAAAATAATTCTATAGTGCTCTTGTTATGCTTCTTATACCTATTCAAATATAACATTTCTCAACATGAAAAGATCACTTACTGCATCGCTTCATTGTTCACACACTAGAGTTTACTGTCTGTGTGAGAAGAGTGATAAAAAATCTAAATTGTTTCCTTTTACGCAAAACAGAAGGTGTCGGGCAAAGGGTGTTTTCTGAAAGTTAGATGTGGATATTTGAGTCACATAATAATTGTTACCATAAAAGTGGTAATTACCGTAAGCATTGTATTTGGTGTGGTCAAAGTCCAGGCCTGTGCCTGTAGTGTGCTGAGAACCGAAGCTGAAGATTTGCCAGTCAAAGTTTCCGTTGCTCTGGTCATTGGTGAAGCTGCATAGGCTGGCCAGCTCGAAATCACAACCGAACAGAGCCGTCTTTGCTGGGAGAGTGAAAAACAGTATTGTAAGATAACAGTTCGTGGGCATTAGATATGAAGCATCCACTAAAAACAAAAACATATAATGAAAGCAACGACACTACAAACACCACCACAACCATCACCTCTATTACAACAACAACAACAACGACAACAACAACGATAACAACAACAACAACAACAGCAGCAGCAGCGGTGTTTAAAAACAAAACATATTTGTCGCACGACCGGATAAAAATGAGTCAGATTTTTCAAGTAGAGATATAATGTTTTCAACTCGGCGGGAAAGGGTTGTAGGCTACGTTCCTGTCGTGGACATAATTCTCTACCTCTAACCCTTTAGTTTCAAAATAGTTATGTCCAATTTCAACCCCTGAAAGTTCACGAGGAGAGACATCAACTTGATATCCCAATCATTTCACCTGGTTGCGCGACATTTGCCACAACAAAAACAGCAACAGCAACAAAAATAGCGACTATTATAAGAACAACAACTACAACAACAACAAAGCAGCAGCGTAATCTGGGCATCACCAAGAACAATAACATTAGCAGCAACAACGAGAATCCTGTGAAATTCGGACCTCTTATAAGTAATGCTTCTGCTGGTTTCGCTGGGACAACTTGTCTATACTTAACATTTTGCAACAAAACTCGAAAAAGGCTTATGGACTCGACAACTACTGAAAGTATCTATATGAAACTTGGCATAGAACATTGTTGAATAAAGATCTGTGTTTCTACTTTCAAGAAGCCGAAAAAAAAAAAAAGAGGCTTACTTTATTTGACGTTATCATAAAAAAGCGATAATAGTTCAACAGCAAACCCGCAAGATACGAATTGCTTTTGATAGAACGATCGTTCAAAAATACACAGTGTCATTCTCTGTGAGTAATATCCAATATAATCATCAAAAATACCGAAATTGAGTGGCATAGCATAGCAGTATCGGTTTTTATCGGTAATTTTTTTCTAATCTCCTACAAAGGCCGTGGGCTCTATACTAGTCCCTGTTGACTCAGAAACAGCTGAGTGGATCAATATGAAATTTAGCGCACAACATTTTTCCAAATGGATATGTATTTCTATGTACACAAACCCGACTAAAACTTATTATCTTTGACGTTATTCTACAAATGCGATAAAATACTTGAATAATAAACTGGCGAGGCTGCTTGATACAAATTGTACGTTTGATAGGTTGACTCGTTCAAAACACGTTTTCTTTGAGTGACATTCAGGACATTCAACCAAAATATCACCTCGAGGTGCGCATGCTTGCACAAAGTTTAAGTCGCAGTAATAATATAATAATACTTAGCGTTGAATTTAGTCTTTTATTGACGATTACAAGAGAACCAGGATACTTGCAAATATGCGGTTTTCACCTAAAATTGTGGAAAAATATATAGAATGTCACAGGCCTACTGTAAAAATTCTTCCTTTATTTTCATTGATTCATTCCTAGGGCTGCAAAATATGTTAACGCTGTAGGTTGTCGTACTATCGTCGGGCGTATTTTTATTCTAACCGATACAGTTTGACACGGTGAGCACAGAGCTTCTACATGTAATAAGTATTCAACATTACGTCTACAGAATTAAAAAATGTCAGTGCCCGCTTGAGTGTTTAGGACCGACAGCCCCCCCCCCCTCTTTTTTCCCCTCCTTCTGCTCCCCCATTCCGGATTATTATGAGTATTAGTAGTATTAATCCTGATTGGCTGAATTCTATATGATAATCAGTAATTTATTAGACCCATTATTGTGATAGATACGAGTTTTATTACTTCTATCATTATTATTACTTCATACATCGAGTTGCCCAGTTTTTTTATTTTTATTATTATTGCAATACTTTGGCATCCTGATATTCTTTGGGACGAAGCGGATTCCAATACAGAAACAGACATATAGTGGGTAGAAACATACTAGAACACACAGACAGAGAGAAAGAGAAAGAAAGGAAGAAATAAAGAGCATAGGAAAGAAAGAACATCAGAAAAAAGACAGAAAGAAGAGAGTATGGGAGGATGTGATTTGGCGTTGCCTGTTTCTGGCGCTTTTTATTTTGTTCTGTTTTGTTTTACTATTATTAATGTGTTTATAATGAGTTGCCGAATTTATTATTGTCATTTCTATTTATCTATTTTTACCATAAGTGTAGTTATCACTAGCACACGGAAGGACAGATTATAGACAGATTTTCTGCTATGTATTTCGGCATTTATTATTATTATTGTTATTTTTATTATTATTTTCAGAATGCAACTGCTATTATGATCGGTTCCGAGTAAAGAAACAATGACTGTGCTTTGATTAACTGTTTATCAGTGGCAATGCTTTTTGTTTCCTTTCCCTAAAAATCAAATGCTGAGGGGAAAAAAATTAACAAATCAGTGAAATGTGCTCTTAACATAATTTATAGAGGTAAATTAATAGCAAAAATAGTACACTGAAATTAACATAAAACTATTCAAACGAAGTAGGATGCCAAATTGTGCACTGATACCAATGAAATGCTTGTAACTTTTACCGTTTAAGGAAAACCTCAGATAGAATAGGAACATGTTTTTACAGTATGACAATCTATATGTTTTTTTAACAATTTTTAGTGAAAACCGCATGTCGCTGCGTTTCTTGGTTCTCTCGTAATCGTCATTTATGAGATTAAATTCAGTGCTAAATCAATACTTTCCGCCCACCAGCCCTGCTGCGTAAACGACCTTGACCGCGCCGTTTTGGATTGCCGAGGTACCGCTGATTCCAACAGCGAGCGTTGCTCATTTTCTAATCCTGTTTACCAGTAAAGAATTCCAACAAACATGTAATGTATTAATTTTATTACCGTCTGAGGACTTACCCTTTTTTTTTAATCAAATCATCATCGTTTTGGAGCGCGTTAATTACATTACCGGCTTGGCGTCTTGCTCCAATAAGAAGTACGTTTAACAAGTGTAATGAGGCATGTATAGGAGATACAAGGTCAAGGTCAAATCAATAGCTCAACAGGCAAACATACAAACAAACAAACGAACAAAACGAGAAAATGGCCGAATATATGATCGAAGAGCATACAATTTACTGCGTTTTCACAACAAACAAACAAACAAACAAGTAAAACAACACAAACAGAAACAGAAAAAAACAACACACACAGAGAGAGAGAGAGAGAGAGAGAGAGAGAGAGAGAAAGAAAGAAGACATAAAATACAAGTGAATTCCTGAACAGATAATTTTTTTGTACGTTCATGTAAAAACCGACTAAGGGTCTCCGATTCAAGCTGGAAAATATTTTAGCTTTACACAGGTAGAAAATTAAACGAAGTTTGTTTCCTCTTCAACGTTGCGATGCTTTGATTACGTTTTATGAGCGTGGGGGGAAAACCCCGTTAATGGGAAATATGCAAACATCTGAAAAGATATTCTACCGCACTATAAGAAGATGCCTTTTTACATCCCCGAATAATTACTTCTCCACTTTTCAAATAGATCTGAGCACATTATGAAAGGAGAAAATTGTATTTTTGTGGCACTTCGTCCTCTATAAAATGCATTTTGTTCACTTTGAGTTAAAAGAGACATGGCAATGAGCTATAATCTGGATTTGCTCAGATCAAAAGCTTGCAGAGACCTGAGTATTTTCGCTGGACTATCATTTGCCATCCAGCTCGTACTGCAGGTGTCACAAAATACACAAACTTGCACGTAACCTGAGCTAATTTTGGCCTATTGCATCAGCGAAAATGTTTCAGTGGCTAGAACATCCTCTGCTTCAGATTTATCTCAAAACTCTGAAACCATTTTGTTGTAGCAAATGATGCAGTTCACTGACTCCCTAAAAACAAAACTCGCACCCAAACATTTTGCTCTCTCCCTCCTCGCCCCATCCCCTCCCTTGGAATTTTTAGTCTGAAAACAACAACAAGGATTATTTTATAAAAATGTCTAAAATCTACAATAGTTTATTAAGATTCCTTAAAATCCAATACGATCGGCAAATCAATTTGATACATCAAAGGAAGAAGAGGGGGAAAAAAAAAGAAAAGAAAAGAAAAACAACAACTTGAACTTGATATTGAACGAACTGATATCATTAGCTAAATTTTCGACCCTCGAACCTAATAAGCTCTTCCTCAAGGAAATAAAGAAAACATACAAAATGAAAACAATAACACCAATCATTAGCATCATCATTTAACATAACTGTCTCACATTTAGATCCTCTAGTTGCCAAGGGGCTGATGAGAACAAAGACTCTAGTTCCACAATTTTCTGTAAAATACCCTCCCACAGAAGAAAAAAGCACGGTCTAGGCTTAATGCATTCATATTTACCTCCTTGTGGTAATAAATGTCCACCTCGTAAAGATGAAAAACAGTAGAAAAAAGTTGATGCTCCAGCCCTTTCTATCGGCACTTTAAGGGTTAAGACGACCATCAATTGGGAAGTAACTAAATACATTAAGGAAAAACGAACAACATACCTTGAAAGTTACAAAGTTGAAAATTGGTAAGTAATGGAATGCCATCATTATCATCATCATTTACGAATACGAAAATGAAATTAATCATAATAGAATAATAATAATAACTTAATATCATGAACTGTCAATCGATAACTTAATCAATATATAAACAACAAATGTGAAGAGTAAATGCGATGAATATTGACAAAATAGGTGATGGGCCAAGTTTTCGAGCTCGAAGTCAAGGCATCATCATCTTTATTGATTTTTTTCAAATAAAGGCGACTGACTATCAGCTACTAAAAGAGACAAACAATAGTCTGCAGAACTTAACTTGTTTAAAAAGAAATTAAAAACGTAAAGTGACAAATACTCGAATCTTTTGGTGCGTTATAATATTGGGGGATAGTTGAAAATTGTCGTCATCATCATCATCTCTGTCATACATTCACATCCTGAGGTATCCACCAGAATGTCCATATTATTCTGGTCTATCAAGAGTCAAACCTCCTTTAACTGATGGCGTTTAAAGTCGGAGAAATTTGAGAAATTAACGTAAGGCCGTAAAATGTCTGGCGGCAGGAACTTTTGTGGGTGAATGCACTCCAATCTCAGCAGCGATAGCTTTGCAGGTCTGGCTTTCAGTAATAGTGGCTGGTCAGTCAAGGCTGACAATTTGTCGGAACTACATAAATAAGAAGATAAAGCTATGGGATAGTAAAGAACAGAGTAGCTAAAGCGGTGGAAAGGTAGCGACATCGGTCGACAAAATTGTGGGATAGTAGAGGCATAAGACGATAAAGCTACGGGATAGTAGAAACACAAAACAATAAAGTTATGATAGTACATACGTTAGACGATAAAGCTATGGGATAAAAGAGACATGGTACGATAAAGCTATGTAATAGTAGAAACATTAGGCGATAAAGTTATGGGGCAGTAGAGAGCCATAAATAGGGCGATAAAGCCAAAGGATAATAGAGAGCCACTAGGCGATAAAGCTGCGGGATAGCAGAGAGTCATTAGACGATAAAGCTACAGGACAGTAGAGAGACATTACACGAAAAAGTTAGGGGATAGTAGAGAGTCATTAGACGACAAAGCTATGGGATAGTGGAGAGAGACAAAATCATAAAGCTACTTGCTACACTAGGGCAGGTAGCTTCAGGAGGCTCGGATTTCGGATCAGGGTTAGGGTAAGGTTGAAGCTGAGGAGGGGTGTTGTAGGCTTGATTCAAGTATCCCGGAGCATTCAGTCGTAATACTGAGAACATCTGGCAGAAAAGAGACCACTTGAACTAGTTTGATGACCTCGTTGCAGTAGCCTCGTCCCCTTTTCTTCCTCGTAATACCGGTATGTTACTTTTCTCAATTTTTTCATTTTTGCGTTTGTTTTGTCTGCACCCAGTAAAAGGGACATGAGTATAACAAAGAAAGAAAGAAGAAGAGAAAGAAGAGAAAGACAGAAAGAAAGAAAAGAAAGAGATTTGGGATGAAAGAGAGAAAGAAAGAAAAATTGTCATCTTCGCTGGGCTTGAATTGATAAGCCAATAGAAGTTTTTGGCTGTCTGAAAAAAAAAAAAAAAACCAGAGACAAAAGACTCGTTAAAATGCGGTTTTTTTTTGTTTTTTTTTCAAGTCTTCGGAATTCGGTTCCAGATCGATGTATTTTACTGCAAAAAGTCTTCTCCCTTCTCAAATATCACACGATTAAGCTATGTCAACAAAACTAGGCGATTCCAATTCCAAGGCCAACCGGCCTATTGCAGACAGCCATGCTGATGAAGCAAAACAAATTGAAATGAAACAGGAGAAAGAAAGGTACAGAAATTCTCATAAAATTCGCCGCAGAAAACAAATAACAAACCCTCAAGGTTCAAGGCATTCAACCCGCCCTACTTAACGCAGAAATTTAAAAGTTAGCTATTTTAAACATTTGATCCAATTTTTTTGGTTCGAGTTTTGAGTTTAGTTTGGTTTGGGTTTTTCTCCGCCAGACCTTCAAATCTAGTTTAGTGGTCGGCATTGAAATGTCATCTCTCTGCCTCGCCTCACTTCTTCTTCTCTCTCTCTCTTTTTCTCTCTCTCTCCCTCTCTCTGTGTATGCGTGCGTGCGTGAGTGAGTGAATGCGTGCGTGCGTGTGTATGTGTGTGTTTCCAGTAACTTGGCATTCGGCCAAACTGCCTCATCAAAACAATCACCGAAGCTTCCTCCACTTTCGCTTTCATAACATCGCTGCAATATTGGGTGAACTCGGCCCCGAATTGCATCATTCTGTTGGCCTAGCTTCAGGAGCGTATTTGTGACGGGGGGGGGGGGGGTCGATTGGGCTGAAAAGACAGAGGAAAGAAAAAAATGAACCCCGTTTAGAGGAGAAACCATCAGACATCCATTCGTCCATCCATCCATCACTGATCCATCCTTCCTTCCATCCATCCATCCATCCATCCATCCATCCATCCATCCATACATACATACATAGATGCATACATATCAAAATTCTTTATTTTCCAAATACAATAATATTGTGCAGACAAAACATTATTCTTTACATCATGTCTTAGCGGAAAATTGTATATGACAGACAGACAGACAGACAGACAGACAGACAGACCAAAGAGACGGTGAGAATAATCGTTTGATCTCAGTGAACTGAGTATATTTTTTTCAATACCTGAGCATACCTCGCGTGTGCCCGACTTTCGAGTGCATTAGTGATATCATGAGTGAGCTGAAAATACGGCGCGATTTCCACAAAACAAAAACACCAGGCCAAGGAACCTAATGCTAACTAAGCTCCTTGACTCAGACTCAATGATGAGCCAGACAGACAGAGAAAAACACTTGTCGAGACTACTAGGCCTAACTCTGGCAGAATCAGTGCTGACTAGCCAAGAGATCTTTTATCAAGCCATCATTCGGTAGATCTCAGAATCAGTCTCTTTTCCACTTAAGCCTATCTCTTTTAATTCTCCAACCCTTTCTAGTCATTACTAGCCAGGCATAAAGAACAAAGTGAAAGGAATGAAGGAAGGGGGGAGGGGGGGAAATAAATGTTTGAATGTTTCGTTCCCAATGAGTAGATGTAGAGGAGAAAGATGAAGAAGACGAGAAAGTAGATGATGATGAGTCAATTTGACTTGAAAGTTTGGTTTTCACTTTCAACATCAAGATGAGGTTGTTTATATAATTATGTTGTTTGCTTTGTTTAATTGTTTAGTTTTAGTTTCCGGTTGGACAGTCTTTTTCTATTTTATAAAATGATGATGCTGATGATGATATTTGATATGTTTTCTATATTGCCCTGACGATGAGCTGATTAAGTTAGAAAATTTGGCTAATTTTATCAACATCCAGCTATTCATACTGTTTTTGGTTTTAAGTGCATCTGAGTAGTTACTGGTTATACAGTCGTCTTAGTCCTTAGACGATTTCTATAAAATGATGATGATGATGAAGATGATAATTGTTCCGATGAAGAGCCAAACGGGCTCGCAAATTTGGCTAGCGATATTAGTTTATCTTACTAACCCAATTCAAAATTCTTCATATTATTATTATTACTATTATTATTGTTATTGTTAATATTTTGCATTTGATTAGTTACCAGTTGTTGACAGTCGTCTTAGTTTTAAGACGTTTGGGGGGGGGGGGGGGTAAACTGCTGATCCTGAAGAAGGACTAAGTTGGTCTGAAAATTTGGCTTA
>JBCAUA010503199.1:0-17032 GCA_038406235.1 Peronia verruculata | reverse complement strand
AGACAAGGGAGCAGCACATCAAGACTGAGGACATAGTCGAGTTGAGTAGATCTGTGTACCTGGGTATCTGCTTTTGCTCACCTCATCTTTTCAAACTCTGTTGATGTGCAAGCTGTCTATCGTTCTAATCTCACCTTTCATCTCTCTGTATACATAACTGGTTCTCTCTTCTCAAACTTTTATCATGATGAAATCAGAAATAACTGCCCTACAGGACCAGAAAATTTATAATCTAGATTTCACATAGTTTGTTTTACCTTCTTCATGCATTGTGGTCTCTGCCTAACAACTCGTCTCTGGTGCGAAACAGGGTTTGTTCACTATAATACCTGTGTAGAAACCAGCTCTGATATAGAATGTCTACTCCTGGTGGTGGTTATCTCGTACTACGTGTTAGGCCAAGACATATATGTGACCACACAAGGTATAATGCCATATCAGATTGTTTACTAGACAAAAACCTACAATGCTCAGGGGAAGAGATTGAGGGAAATGGAGGAAAGAGTTGGAAGTGGTATTATTGGTCACCATCATCATGTGGACTAGACCTACATGTGATTGTTTGATAACACATTGGTCAAAGCTCATGATTGGTTTTGTAATATTGGAGAGGAGGGGGGAGGGAGGAGGCAAAATACACTGACCAAGGATGCCTTCTGATGAATGTTCAGTTTTTAACAGTGGGCCGTCTTATTAACCTACACTTGGGTCATTTTTGATCTATCGATAACCTGTAAAGTCACAGACTCATCCGATTCATCCAACCATCATGTCACCTAGAGAAAACTCACATAATGTTTGAAAGCATTCGTGTTCAAATTATAAACCAATACAGGAGGAAACAATGACAAAACACACTGTCATGTGCACATGGGAGTGAATATTTTGACATTCAGCCACACCACTTGCGTGTGGCCCATCAAATTTAAACATCTAATTTTCAAATTACCTCATTTTTCATTCTTGTCCTATTAAATTTGGGGATCGAGACAATGTTTGACAGTAATGACAGTATCCAATATTTACCTTTGTGATGGCTCTGACTGGTTCTGTTTAAAGGAAACTCACAGCAATGACTTTGTGTTACGTGAGAGACATTTAATAGGTACAAGGAGAAAAACAGTCTTGTTTCATTTTAATTTGACTATCAGCAATTCATTTAATAAGAGTTTGGTGGACTTGACTGTAGATTGTTTTCCTGTGACTAAACTCTGTAAAATGTTTGTTTTGTAATCTTGTCATAAAAGTTTAGATAGCTGGCATGTTTTCTTGTCCATAGTGATGATTTTGTCAAAGCCTGATTTATTATTGATTTAGCAATCTTTGCCTGAGGTTTGTGATATCAGTGATGTTTTTCAAATCTGGGATTCTAAAGTTTGGCTCTGAACAGCTGTGTGTAGATCTGATGTTTTTGGTGTGTATAAACTTTTATAAACATCTAGACTGTAAGTGGGGAGTTCCAGCTTGTGCTTATATTTGTTATAGGACATTGTTCTCATGTTACAGTGGACTCAGTCTAAGAACTTTTTTTCTTATTCAACTTTCTCGTCAAGAATGAATGATAATAGAAAATGGGATGATGAAAATTTGTAAATGTTGAACAATAAACTTTCAATATTAGAGGAAGTTCAGGTAATGGCTAGAAAACATTCTTTATTTGTGTGTGTGTATGTTTCCTTTAATATGAAACAGATGATATGAAGGTGATAAAAAAGGAGAACGTGCATAGCTGGCTCATCTTCAAGTTTGGATTGATGTGGGGTGGATGGCAGTACTGATAGGATACACAGCTATATTTGATATTGATGCTCTCGACTGTGTTCTGGTTCTGTGCTTGCTTTCTTTTTCCCCTCAGACCTGGTGGATCAAGTAACTCCATCTCCAGATGTGTGATGGCTGTACCATCAACCCAACCAACTCCATGATGACTTCCATGATCATGTCCATTGTTGGATCTGCCACACTTGAGATGGTTGGATGATTGCTGGGCTAGTTAAATGCAATATTTGATGAGAACCTTCTATGCCCTAAGGCTTGAACAGTTTATGATTTTGCCATCAAATGTGATATGGAATATAATTATTAGCATTTTTATTGTACATGGTATGTAATTTATGTGTTGTTAGACCCCATTTTTATGGCCTTTCTTCTCAAAATCCTTTGTTTTAAATCTGTCTAAGTGAAACGAAAAGGAAAAAACCTCTGCACTTTTCTGGAGCTTCACATCTGTGTTTATTTTGCTATCAGGTTGGTCCAGGGCTGGCTATAGATTGGGAAATCACAGGTTTTAAATGTGTGGCTTGTGCTGTATCTACGTCATACATTTTGAATATATATGGGCTATGGATTCACTTTTCTCACATAATCAATTGTTATTGCGAGATTTATTAAGAACAACAACATAGTCTTGTAACAACAAGTGATGTGATAAAATCAATATAGTCCATGGGAAGCTAGTGAAACGACAATTTGATTTTGTCATGAAGAAATATGATGGCTGCTAGAAGTAGGCTGGGCATAAAATTTACATAGGATTAGGATATTTACAGGTGAACTTCACAGGCTGGCTCCTCTTTGTAGAGTTGATATGTTTGCCTTCTATGTCTCACAGCCAGTGAAAATGAGATGTATGTAACTTTTTCAGCATATGGGGTTTTTGGTATCATATGATAGCTTATTTCATACCCTTTCAGATGGTGAAGAACGTTCTGAGCTAGCTTTATTTTAGCATGGGATACTGCAGTTCAAAGAGACAAGGATAGACTTGAGGCAATGAAGAAAATTCCTAGAAAATTGAGTTAGTTTTAAATAAACGGTTGGACCATAAATCTACTTGTCTACCTCACAAAAACCTGTTTTAATGAAGTAACATATATATATATAAATTGAGGGTAAGTCTGCTACTGTATTGTTCAGAAGTGAACACACTTTTGATTCGTGTAATAAGAAAAAAAAAAAATCATTGTCTGACACCCCCCTCCCCCATATCACACACATTCAAAGTTTAATTTTTCTGTTCTACCCCAGTGATTTATGTCTCACTTTGACTGGCCACGAGACATATGTTCCATGTATGAGGGTCTAGATCTAGTCTATTTCTTCTACACCAACTTGTCAATGTCAAGAATAGTTAATGTAAAATTGAAAGTGACAGTTGCTCATAACCCCAAGAAGCAAAGCAAAATTTGTTCACTAATACTGTGTTGAATTGTGTAAGTTTAAGTACAACATATTACACAGATCTTGACTTAGCCAAGAAACAGAACATGGCCAGACAAAGGACTATGAAAGTGAGAACATGACATGATGAGAACAAGATAAAATTCTCAGTTTTGTATAGTAGAAGTGAGAAACTGTAAAAGGCACATGAAGATAAGATAAAAGCTTAGGTCTCCTTAGTGAGATATTATTGTAATGATGTTAGACACAGCAGAACTTTGTTTCCATTGTACCTGTCACTACCAAAGAGTGCAAAAGCCATTTTCAGAATATCAGTGAAAAAAAAAGTCAGTTTGATCATGACTTGTCAATGTGCTCAATCTCAAGTCTATGGTATTGATGTAAAATATGACCTGTCTGTGACAGAATTATAAAGTTTCCAGAGTTGTTGGCTTATTAAGAAAAACATAATTAGCAGACTGTAATTGTTGACTATTACTTCATCAGTCAAATGTTGTCTTTCTTACAGTATTGAAGCTTTCATGTCACTACTAGATTTCAAAACATAGCAAGTACCAGTAGCTTATCTCTCCTGCCATAACTATTGTTGAATACAGTGAAACTGACTTAGCTATTGGATACAGTGAAGTTGACTTAGTTGTTGAATACAGTGAAACTGACTTAGCTATTGGATACAGTGAAGTTGACTTAGTTGTTGAATACAGTAAACTGACATTTGTTGAATACAGTGAAATTGACTTACCTATTGAATACAGTGAAATTGACTTTTTGTTGAATACAGCAAAACTACTAACCCTCACAAATTTTCCAGTAATATATGACCAAATATGAGCAATTTGAGATATTAATTAATAGTGAGTCAGTGATTTTCTGTGGACGTTTTTTGTACATATGTATTCTTTATAGATAAAAATATACATGTATAAGGAATATTTTTTACCAATTACTATTACATAAAGCCTAGCCGCACTTTGAGAGTCTTGATCCTAAAACTGTTGAAATGCTGAAAAGGACTGACTTTTCCCTTATAACACAAATCCTAAAAAAATCATAACATTTTCTAATTGATGAAAAAAAATCCTTTTAATTACATTAACTTCCTAAAGGTTTGCAGCCCTGAATACATTGAGACTTACATAGTTCTGGAGTACAATATAACAAATTCAGTTGTTGAATATAGTGGAACTAATTTAGCTCTTGCAATCCACATGTGTTTCTTAGAGTGAAACTACTTATTTGCTGAACACAACAAGACATAGTCATCTTAATGTCAAGGGCGCAGCCTTGAAACTTTCAATTATGACAAGTTGCATTATATTTTACCAAATGCACCAAAGGGAAATAACCACTAGAGCTCAAGCATTAAGCACTGTACAGACAATGAACTGGAAAACCAGCATTAAACGGAACATTATATACTGAGACAAATCTATAATGTCAAACTTGGGACTGGAAAATGATGGACGCCATTTCTTACCCAACCGCTTGCTGTTGACAAGCATCATAAGAGTTGAAATGTTATTCATTTCTTCTATTTGAAATGTGATAGGAAATTATGATGTGAACCCTGGTCTGATGATAAACTCAGTTGTAGGTCGAGGCCAGTGAAATCATAAACATTGGTAATTAATAGTACAGGAATATTCAATACCTGTGAAGAATTATTTTCTAAGGTTGGGGGAGAGAGAAGCAGAGGGAGATATTGAAAAATATTCTCTCTTGAAAAAACCTCATACAAATTATGCTTGCGTAACTTCATAACTACCGAACTCGGTTTTGTTTCTCTATGGAAAAATTTATAGGTTTACAACCTTATGAAAAACTAATTTCCTTTGGCAAATAGATGTATGTATACACTCTTGAAAAAGCTTCTCCTCAGGGATGTAAATAAATGTTCACCCAACGAAAAACTGCTCTCTATGGACAAATACTAAATATTCATCGTATGAAAAACTATTTTCTCTGTGGAGATAAATAAATATCGACACCTTGAAAAAATATTTCATCACCCCAGAATCAAATTGCCTAAACTAAAACGTAAATAAATACAATGTGCACATTCAGTCTATGAAAAAACTTTTCTTTGGAGATAAAATATCAGTTGACGAGAAACTATTTTCCTTATGGTAGTGAATATAGACCCGACTTCTTAGTTACCATCACAAGACCAGTTTCCTCCATTGTCTGCAAATTTTAATGAGAAGATAACTGGCATTTGGAATTACCAACCATAGGAGCTCTCTGGGGAGAGTTGTTTCCCCTGATTTATGTGTTTACTGGGTCACCACAAAACTACATTTATCTGTGCTTAGTAAAAGAGAGAAAGGTCTCAAAGCCAGGTATTCCTGGAGGTTAATATTAATAAATCAATCTATGCCCATCTCAGATTTTGTTGCAATTGTTACTTTTAGGTTATAATTACAACACTGTCATAAATCAGCAGACTGAGGATTGTTAGAAAACACAAATAAAGGAATAAATAAATCAGCACTTTGAGATTTGTACAGTGATCCTGAGATAGCTATTCACAGGAGGCTGAAAGGCTTCATATACCATACTGCACTGTAAGACTGGCTGTAAAATAAAAAAAACCTATGGCTGCTTTATTTGTTGAAATGGTGACAGAAATAAGATAAATGTTAACAGTTGCAGGTGTATTGAAGAGTAGGGGCTGGGGACATGTATGAATGTCTGACCTTGTATAAAACACTAAGAAGACAATGTTGTTTCTAAATGGCTCACTCAAAACATTCAAGCAATATTTTACATGGTAGCACTGCAAACTTTTGTCTTTGGAGTGATCCTCACTGCCAGAATGGACATTTTGTGTTAGCCAATGTTAATCATCTTACCAGGGTTTGCATCCAGGACGGTGTGTGTATTTTCAACCCAAGCACATCAATGCTGTTTGATTATTCAGTCAGTTCAAACTCTCTTAGGGCAGGTGTTGGAAAGTTGCATGTGATGTACTGGGTTAATATGTAACATTATTTTTTTATCACATTATATATACATTATATTTATATATTATATGTATGAGTAAAATATTTAACACTTGAATCTATACTTTTCAATATAACAAGATTGATAAACTCTGGCTTTCTTTCAATTCCTTTATCTGTATGTTGTTTTCTCAGTAGTACTATTTCTGTGGTCAGAACAATGTTTGTTATTTGTGATTACATGGATACATTTGAAAAGTCTAAAACTGGAAACAGGAAGTAACTTCCTGAAAGAGATCAAAATCTGCATAAGTGTATTTTATGACTGCTATGTGATAACTGCTGAAACATTTTTTCGATGGAATGTGCCATTTGTCCTTGAAAAAAAAAAAAAGAGAAAACAAAACAAAAACAAAAACAAAAAAAAAACTGTTAATATCTTGAATCATTCATGGAATATGCTATTCTCATTTCATAGAATAAATACATAATTGAATTTGCCACATTTCTTTTTCAATGAAATTACCTGATAACTCCTATGCTCAGAAATGGCATGAGACATCTATTGTACTTAGACATAAGACTGACTAGCACCATTATGGCAAGGCAATGCCTGATGATAAGTAGGCCTACTTGCCCAGTCTTCAGTATGTATATTATTGAAGGATTGAACAAAATAATTATCATCATAAAGATGTGTACAGAGATTAAAAAATCAAAAACAACAACAACAAACAATTACTAGATATTTCTTTTAAGGTTGGCATCTTTGGAAAAACAATTGTGCAGGTTACTGTTTACCAAAAAGGTCAGAATGTTATCACATTCAAATTTTTTAGGTTTATTTTATTTCGTTTGTGTGCATCCACAGAAATCCACACATATACAACATAAAAGTTTTTATGAGACAGACAACTTGATGATTTCATTTGCACAATATACATGTGTCTTTGTCAACTGGAACAGCCATGTCTTTATTTAAGCCCTATTTAATTGAACATCTTTCTGAATTTCTAACTTAGTTTGGGAAAAAAAGAGAAGAAAAGTGTTGTAGTTTTACTAATAGTAATACATGTACCATAAACTTGACCAATGGTGAAATACCCTCGCAAACCTCAATTTGAATGAGATCAATGGCGCGCCCAGTACATGTAGTAACAAGTTTATGAGTTAAACTGGACAGTTTTCTTTTCACTGATTTATCCAGTGAGTCAAACCAAAGAGAAAAGACACCATTTTCTTTTTATTTACATCCAACAACCAAAATGACAAATTTGCGACTGGAACAATGATACGGTGGGCAGTCTCTAAAATTAAAACAAATGAAATAATTTGTCTTTGAAAAAAAAACGTGATTTAATGAGGCTGCTTGAATTGACTAATTATTTTAAGTGTGCCATAATTATATAATCAACACACAGTATAATTCCTTTTTTTTTTTTTGGTAGACAGAAGTTGGCTAGACAGAAGTCAAAGTCATTAATGATTTTTCTGTTCTTCCCGTCTCTCTCACTCTCAGCTGACTTAGTCATACATGTACTTGACTTTTCCCACTCACTATAATCTCCAGAGTAATGTTTTTGAATTCACTTTCACCTCCAGTCTGAAATTTTTTGTCATAAATAAAGAGGCGCACAACTTTCAGATTTTTCTGAACACTCGGCGTAAGAGATGACAAGCCTCCATTAATCAACTATAGGCCCCAGTAAATAATGAAATACCAGAAACGTCAATTGAAGAAACAAACAACCAAAAATGATAAAATATCCCCCAGTTTAGAGGAGACAAAATGACAGTAGATTTAACAGTATCTTGATATGAATCCGATATATCTGAACCAAATCAATGACATCTGAAATGAACAGAAAGTGTGACAACTTGATAAAGAAAATAAAACTGATCATCGTCTTTTCCTTACTCTTACTCTTTCTGTCTCTCTTTGAAATAGATGTACATGTAATAATAATAATAGAGTATTTATGTAGACAATTTATGTATTTCATTCAAATTAATTTTCCCTGCGAGATTCATTATGCTCATATCGACATAGAGTCATATAGATACGACCAACCTTGAGAAATTTAAAGACTGAATACATGAGCATGTATTAATTTTTTTATTTTTTATTTATTTATTTTTTTTTATATTTAAATCAGCTATATCTGTCTATCAAACTGAAAAAAAGAATCAGCTTGAAGTTTCTAATGAAACTAATGTCAGTTATATAATGAGCGTTCTTTACTCACAAGATCTCCACCCCCCCACCCCACCCAATGCATCCCTTCATCTTCCCCGTCACTCTCTCTGATATGAGGACGTCACAACGATATAATATCTGTTTCGCAAACCACTAATATCAGCGAGAGTTAGGAGCATTTTATACCTTCTACCACAGTGTTCTGAAACATGTATTGTTTTGACTCATGCCTTTGACACATGCGATTTGTGTTATCCACAAGCCATTGTTTCTTCTCAACTGTTGCCTTGTCATACGCAGATTTACAAATTGTGTAAAACAATTCCCATGTTAATTTGCGTTATAGTTTTTTATTCGTCAAACAGAACTTGTTCAGTTTTTGCTGCAGGGAAATAAGCAACAACCTCTTTTGGGGGCTTTGCAGAAAAATACGAAACGCTACAGGATGCTTTTTTCAAAATGTTTATTTGCCGGTAAGAAAGATTATGATTTATATCACCTTAATATATTCATTATCAAGTAATGATTGATTGTACATTGATATGGAAGCGATGCAGGAGGAAACTGTCACGATAAACAGCAGACGTTGACATACAATAGACTATTAAAGACAATAGATTGCGGTATTAAAGAAATGTAAGAATCAAAGATACAGCTTCATTTTTTGATCGACCTTCATGTATTCATTGACAATGTTTGTAGTTGCACTTTTAAGACAATGTCACAATCTTCTCCATTTCCCTCTGATATTACCACAACTGAAGACGCAACAGCAGCCTTTATTCCGGGGACGTGCTTTTTACAGAAACTTTTTGTAGATCGTGTGTTAAAATCCCGTAGTCCTTTCGTAGTCTCGGCTATTGATGTCTCCTAAGTAAAATTAAAGCTATAACACTTAAAAGAACATTAAAGGAACTGATTGGATCCGAGGTGGATACATAGTCATATTCTTCATAATTTGGATAATGAGATGGACACAAAAATAAGACAGCTAGGAGATGATGCACTCTGTTTGTACACTGAGAGAAATGACTGGCGCAGAAACATTATGTCATCATCATAGTGCATAAGGCTCGGAAATCCAGTTTATTTTTTTTACAAATTAATAGTGCTTGATGTGAACCAAATTACAAAGTGCTTCTACACTGCAGAATCTATCATTACCATAAATGCCTCAGATTTCTCATCCTGATTCGAAATCTGGACTGAACTAACGCATAGCCTATATGATCTAAGAATAAAATAAAACTGATTTAATTCCATTTTTTTTTTTCATTCATTGTTTTTACTGCTCACTCAACACTCCCTACAGGTTTCCTAAAAATTGCCACCTACAAATTGCCAAAGTGCCATGTACATTCACTGGACAAAATTATGCACATCTGGCAAGAAGATGAGCCATTCGGAACGTGTCCGCAGCTCTGACGAGGGCCACCACTACACTATGACAATCCAGTGTGACTCGGGATTTCAACTCCACTTCTCTAACAACCTTGTGTCTTTCTCTACACCATCAAGCTGAACTACACAGAGGTCCAGGCTGTGTAACAAATAATGCACGTCCATCTGATCACCATCAACTTTATAGACAAACTGGCCCTTGTTCAAAGTCTTGACAGGGATGATATCTTGTGGGTGGGGCTAGACGACCTAGAAGAAGAAGACAAGTTTCTGTGGGTGGACGATGGTAGGTAGCTTGATGCTCAAGTCCCAGATTGTCGATAAACACTAGCCAAATAACAGCAAAGGAAAAGAGGATTGTGTGTGGACAAATATAATTTTCATGTGAAAAAGACATGTTAAAACAGATCAGCAAAAAGTAGGGACAATGGTAATAGAAATATACCACGTCACCTTCACAGATTAGAAAGGCAATCTGATTTAGTTATTCTTTAAGACCGGAATTTTTTACACGTTTTGCCTGATTTTTATAGAGGGGCAGAACAGGGTATAATAAAAAGAGAAAAAGAAAGCGTATACTGCTTGTTGTTCATGTATCATACATCAACTTCAAGACCAATGAATGAAGAATACAATGCACATGATATAAACAGTGAAGAACCCCAAAAGTGTCAGCTTTTTGTTAGTTTGAATTTTTGTTTTCCTTCACTCAGATGGCATTTAAATCTAGAATATAAATCAAGCTCTAGATCTAGTTAAGTGTCACTATTGATATCTGATTGACTATCTGAATCACTTTTTTGAAAGGTTTAGAACAATTTCATTGCTTCTTGGCTTGAAAGCCAACATGGAGGTCCCACTAGGCCCAGGCTATTGACTTGCTTTGCTCATGATAACGGGTTCCTACCCCTAAAATACAACATTACTATCGCAAACTTCTCTAAATACGAAAACAAAACGAAACTAACGCCAGAAGAAGATTGCTGGCTGTGAACATGTTAATTTTATTAGCTATAGCAAAAGAAGAACCAAGAAACCCGACAAAACAAGTGGGAAATTGGATCTATGCAGTGTGCGTACTGACGGCGTTGAATCGTTTCCGCACCTGCGTAGCACCTTCATTTCATATAATACATATTATGTGGCAATCCAACAGCAGGTAATGATTTTTATGTTATACTCTAGCACAACTAGCAACGATATCTTTTTCTTGCCTGCGGGAGAGGAATAGCAAAGCAATGAAATAGAGGTTGATGGTAGAAGGGGTGTGGGGAAGGGTAGTGGAAGGGGATGGAGCTAACGACCCTATAGGTGCCTCACAATAACTTAGGAAATTACCCCCACCCAACATTCTATAGTCTACCCCATCTCAAACCAGCAGTGCGACAAACATACCACAAAAAGTGGAAATATCTATTAATTATACTTTAAAAAATAACTGTATCTTGTGTTCTACATCTTCAAAGATAAAAATAGTCTATTGAAAAAAAAAAAAAAAGAAGAAAAAATCAAGAACAGAAATGAAAAAGAAAAAAAAACAGCAAAAAACAACAACTAGAATAGTGTATACATTACTCATATCACACATTCCCATGTCAGATTAAGCTTACTAATAATAAAAATGAAAATAAAATAACAATTATAAACGCACACACACACACACACACACACACACACACAATCACATAGTTGTTTGTCCTAATGCGATCGAGTCATAACGTAAATACATTTTACTTGAACATGGCAACAAATTTAACCTGTTTTGCCTTTTTTCTTGGTGAGCTGGGCGTGACTTTAATTATTTATTAATGATTATAAAAGAGAATGACATAGAATGAAATCGAATAGAATGTGTATATAAAGACAGGATAATGAAGGGGAAAATGATCTATGACTTTCTTCTAGTGAAGGAATAGAATTCCTGACTGTTCTAAAATTCATTATGTTCGGACTCTAATGTAAACCAAAAAAAAAAAGGTACGTACTTGTAAAATTGTAATAATAAATAACAAGAATATAGAGAGTCAGGAAAAAAAAAATTTAAAAAACGGGGGGAGGGTGAGGGAGTGGTTAGAAATAGACAAGAGAAAGAGTGTGTTTCAAAATGTGTGAGTGTTTCAAAGACTAAGAGAAGAAGAGAGAGAGAGAAAAAGAAAGAGAGAAGAGTTTGGGGGAGAAGATAAAGGGGAGAAATTAAAACATTATAGATGTCTTTCTTATTAAACCGGGTTTAGCAAAACATAATGAATTAGCAGTATGATACATGTATGTGGAAGCCCCGCTGTATCTTGGACTTGGTAGGTAGTCATAGATTTCAATAACAAAGGTTTGATAGACCGATGATTCCATTCACTCTGCTTTCTAACATTGTTTCTTTCGAGAGCAATAATAATATATATGTCTCGGATGTAAGTATCACAATCACTGATCGTTCCAAATGTTTTTTCCTTCTTTCAATTTTTCTTTCTTTGATTCCTTTTTTAATTCGCTTTCCTTTTTTCTTTTCTTTTTTTCCTTCTTTCTTTCTTCGTTTCTCTTTGCTTTCTTTCTCTCGACTTTCTTTTTTTCTTTCCTACTTGTTTTTTTCTATTCTTTCTCTCTTTATTTCTTTCTTTCTTCCTGTATTCCTTTCTTCCTTTATGCTTTCTTTTGGTCTTTGTTTCTTTCATTATTTTTACCTCATTGTTTCTTCTTCCTTTGTTTCTTTCTCTCTGCACTTATTGAATTTTATCATTTATTTATCCGTTTACTTGTCGTTTCCTTTCTTTTATCCTGAAAGAATGGGAAGAAAACAAAACTCTTATATTCAAGTACATCTGTGGCAGGTTGCGGCACGTAAGGTGGAGATAAGCTTCTCACACAACTGCCTTGGTACCGGCCTTTGTTTCATACTTGTTTGCAAAATGGATCCAAAGGTTAAAGAGGACTGGTCAGACTTTTCACATGTGGCTGAGAGCTTTTCAAGTGGTCTAAGCTGATTAGGAAATCAGTCGATCAAATATGAAGCCATTAGCTGGAGATTGTTTTCCACTGGTTCAGTTACTTCCCTAAGCCAGACAAGGCTGTTGAGCAAGCACTGTGTCAAAGAAATGGGTTTTGTATAAGCACTATAAATAAATAAATAAATAAAAAAGGGAACAATCATTCCACACATTCAACAAAGGAGGCCGAGGGGAGTAGATCTCTTCTTCTCCCTGTTTGAAACTGAACAACTGAGAGTTTGTTTGTTTTATATAACTGCGATAAAAATAAACTAATTTTTTTTTTCGGTTGTTATTTTAAAATCAAAATTCTCTTTTTGTTCATGGTTTCTTGTCAACCAAAATGTGTGCCATGATTTTTTTTTTTTTTTCACCTTTTACCTACTTTGATCAAAATTCTGTAGTCAATCGAAGAGGTGTAATTAGGCTGGTGAAACTTAAACGCATCCTCTTTATATAAGAAATGAAGAGAAAATTCTCTTGCCAAAGCGCTTCATTGCTGAGTTGTGTCGTTTCATGAAGCGCTTTGGGAAGAGAATTTCTTTTCATTTCTTACGAACAAAATACTGCTCAAAAGAAACATTAACTCTCTCAAGCATCGTCTTTAGACAGAATATGAAACATTGTCAAGATGGTTTTTTCATTAGACAATATACAGCATGTTAACGGCATGACGATCTCATTAGATAGAGTATGACATATTATCAGTTTGATCTTCCTGTAAGCACATTGACGACATCTGATGAGATAGAATACGGTACACTGACGAGATGAAACAAGGTACCATTGATTAATAAAGGATATACGTCTGTGTTTCCTCAGTGTGTCTCTGCACTCACATATATTTACTTACTTTATCCACACTCTTTTACCGTCTTAAATTTCGAGTGGATTGGATATTTAGTGCTGAATAGCCTATCTGGTCTTCTTGTCTCCTTATTTGTCTGTCACATCTACCATTGTGTAACAGCATTACTATTGTTATCATTATTATTGACTTTCTTATCACTTTTATAAGATAATCTTGAACAAATGCATTGTCCTCAAAATTATTGAACAAAAAAAGTTTTAATAGGAAAAGTGAAATCTAGCAAAGCTGCAAAGTTTGAACAATTTCTGTCTTTTCAAAAGAGAAATACACTGTATCCACAATTCTATAAGTTCTGAAGACATGGCTATAGTAGAAATGTTATAATGGCTGCCCCACTGTTCATTTGCCTAACATCGTCCTCTAATAACGCCAGCCTAGCAAACACACTAAGCCAATATGTCTAGAGCAATAAAATAATCTGAAGCATTACATTGCATTCAAAGTCATCCCGTAACATTTCACTCTTTGTTAACATTAGAAATAACACCCAGGTGTACAGTTTAAATGCCTGTGAAGAAAAAAAATTCGAAAAACGAGATGTCCTTATTAATTAAGCCGAAGTTTTTCAACGTATCTCTGTAAGGAATAGAATGTTCTATGTCATATCACGTACAGAGGACTGGGGGTATCAAAACAACTACAGGGCTATGTGGTTATCTGTGTGTAAGTGTGTGTGTGCTGTAATGGTTGTACGAAAAGAGCATGAAACGCCTGAGGAGAAACGCCTTTATATTTATAAAAAGTTGCGCCCTTGATATGTCGGAGTGAATATTGCCATACAAATCTGATCTTTGGATAAGTCAAAATTGAGGAGTGCACGTCGGCCAAGCCCAGTGGTTTTTCATTGCTACTTTTTGGGGATGGCCGGTTTTGATAGGTGGACATTTTGAGCAGAATTTGTCCTTGTGAAGTAAAATGCCTCTTTTTTTTTTTAACTCTTTACGAATGTGACAAAAAGTTGAAAATTTGCAGATATTGAAAGCAAGGGTGTAGAGAGTATAATAATTCTACAGTGAATTCGGCACGCGTCAGTTTGTGTCAACCTTTGGAAAGCGAAAGGCAGATATAACACAATGGTCGCTCGATGAGATAGATCGAGTTGCATCGTTGCTAACATGAAACAAACAACAACAAAGAGAGACAAAGAGAGAGAGAGAGAGTATCGTCGTAGTTTTCCATGTATGTGTGTGAGTGTGTGAATGTGTCATGTCTATGTGCCGGTGTGTTTGTGTGTGTTTGAATGCAAGTCTATCAGGTAAGATACAGGCCTATCCTGTTACTCTCAGAGACAAAAGGGTGACATATAGGGCGGGTAATAAAAGATGCATAGGCTGTTGTTAAGCCGAGGCGTGGTACTAGGGATAAGCTCATAGTACCATTTAAATCCTCCTTACCACATGCGTTTCCCAAAGCCTCTGACAACCAAGTCAAGCTCCTGGCCTTCTTGAGTGGCATTTCTACTGACAGAAGGAACGAGGGGGAGTCTCTGGCACCTTAAAACCAGGTGCTTTGGTTAGAAGGAGCTTGTCAACCTTTGAAGGTAGCCCATTTAGGAGAAAACTCTTATTTCAAACCCCCGCTGCCTTGCGGCCACATCCACATATGGAAAAGGCTTCTGGAGTCAACCCTGAGGAATAATCCACAGTCGGAATTCCTAAGGCAATTTGACGCTGACTCTAGCGCCCTTCTGGCAACTCCTTCGACGCCACTGGCACCAAATTCTATTGACCTTCGTCGTTTGTTTGGGTCCGTCAGCTGCGCGGAGAGGGGGGGCCTGCTGCATGGGCAACAACTGGTCCTCTATATCACCCTGCCCAGGTTTGCGTCCCTGAGAGGACACTCCAGCTTCGCTTCACAACGACGACACAACACGGCAAGCAGCAATCTCACTGTTATCACGGCTGTTCACAACCGTTCCTTTAGTTTCTTGCCTACCTGCCGAGTCGAGCGGGATTAAAAGGTCAGTCACGTCCCGGTGCCCGTGCAAGCAATGGCAAACCTGTGGAGCGAAAGTTTGTGCAAGAAAAGGGTTAGGGAATAAACACAATTGCCCTGCATCAAAAATGAGGTTACCGACGAAAGAGAAAATCTTTGACATCCAACTGATATGTTTTATTTCTGTGCATAATGTCGTGTAGAGCAGTATTATATTGTCAACGTTGACAAAAATAGGCATTGCTGTATCTCGACATAAATTCTTGAAAGGATTATATTCATCAGTTTAGTCGACAGTATTTTTCATAAATCTGATATTTATAAAGTAAAAACATTATTTTTCCATTCCTCTCAATGTGAGAATGGGCACAGCTTTACTGCCGCCAGAGTGTAGTTTCAAATATCCAACTGCTAAACTCCACACAATGAGGCTGGAAAACCCACAGCGGGCAGGACTGGGCAGGGCTAGGCTTGGCCGCATCGCTTGGGTACCCATAGATAAAATAGTGTATAATCTCAGTAGTATGAGGACAAAATCGAACATAACTCAGCTTCTAAAACTGGGCACATGATGCCAGTTTTACATAATGGAAGGATAAGAATACTAATTTGTTTAAAACCAAGTTTAGGCATATTGATGGAAAAACAAATGATATCAAGTTACTTTGAGTTTAGAGACAATACGCTATGCAGTTATAAATCATATTGTGCGAAATAATCCAAACGAACATATAAAAAAGACCTACATGGCTGAACACAAGGAAAACACGAGAATCTCAAGATGGCCACAAACAGATACTGTAGACTAATGGGATAAAAAGAGGCGATATCAAAGCGGGGAAGAACCAGTACTTTTTAGTAGCGCGTGAAATTTACACGGGCGCATCTTGGAAGGGAATTCTTTCGAGCTGTCACTTTGAGCGCTGATTGATGAGTCGGGCAGCGGGTAAAGAAGAACGCTCTGAGGCTAGTTTGAACATAGAGTGTGCTGCCAGGGATTGCCTCCGACGGTGATAGAGATTTTCAGATGCCCGCCTTAAGCTGGGTAGCCCCCAACCAGTAAGATGCTGTCCCGCCACTCCGCCTTCCTCATTTGGTGCATGGGGACTAGCTCTTCCGACAAGCTGACTGCACACACTGCGCCAGGCAAGAACATGCAAAGAAAATCAAAGAGACCAGCTCTAAAATTGGCAACCTGGAATGTAAGGATGTCCGGAACAGAGCCGTAATCAACCACGAGCTGGGGAAACTCGGCGTGTACATATCTTCCCTTCAGGAAACGCGACTGGCTGACTCTGGTTCGTTGAAAGAAAAGGATTACACCTTCCTCTGGCAAGGAAAAGGCCCCGAAGATACAAAGGAGCATGAAGTTGAATTCGCGGCAAAGAACATATCGTTGAAGATGGTGGAACCAGGTGACACTAACCATTCACTGATCTGCCACAAGCTCAGGATGCAGCTCAAAAAGCTCAAACTTTCTGAACAGGAGAGAAAGCCTCCCTTTAACACCACAAGGTTGATAGAC
>JBCAUA010503088.1:6856-17032 GCA_038406235.1 Peronia verruculata | reverse complement strand
GATCGTGCTTCAAGGGTTGCCAGAGCTTCAAAAACTTTGTTTGCTGCTGCCCGATTGGTGGCTTTATCAAGGCATTCCTTTTTTCAACATGTTTTGATGGTACCGTATTTTTTTAAAAAATGACATTCCGCAGCCCGTTTTCACGGGATTAGCGCATCCTATCATACAACCAGAACCCACCATGCTTGGGCCACCATTGATTTCGCACCCACCAGTCCACACTTTCTGCCCCCCAGTTTTCCTCGCGACCTTGACCGTGCCTTGGCTCCGCCCAGTTTGACTGGCCGTTGTGTCTGCCTTCGTAGAATAGTTACACGGTTCATATCTAAAAGCTCCCGCTTCTGTAAGACATCCTTTATTTTGAGCCGTTCGTATGCTCGCTGCCTCGGGTGCTGGTGTCTTCTTCCACAATTTTAAATGTCGCTCTGATATTGTTTTATACTTTTTTTTTTTCTCACATCGTCTATTCGTCTTTTGCCTTCAGACTTCTCTTTTTAATCTTTTTATTCACCACAAACCTTGGACAAACTCGCTGATTCACTGCGTGGGGATTTCTGCTTCCTGCGTTCATCAAACAAATCTAGTACGGTACATGTATATATCCAACGTTGTTTCTTGGATCGCTTTTTGACGTGTTCTTAGCAGTTTCCGTCATTACTTCATTGAATTTCACAAGTGTCTCATCATTATCTTCTTGCGGGATAGTCAAGAGTGGTGTAAACCTACCACCTATTGTCGCTTCAATGTTTAAGCCTCCCAAGGTCAAATTTCAGTTTTATTGTTTCTGGTTTCTTGTTCAAGAATATCAACTGGTATAATATCTATCATCAGTACTGATCCGATCCTGATTTTAATTTTTCATTGAGATTATATGTCCCACCTTGAAAAGGCGATTTCTCAAACGTTTGATTCTTCTCGGTGACCCAGTTTCCTGATTTCAATCATGCATCTCGCCACTCGTTATACAAGCCTACAGCAATGATTGTGGTATCACTAGAAGGCTCGAAATGCCCTTTAAGTTTAAGATGATGTATGAACTCCATACCCATGGTATTGACCGCCAGCGTCACAATTGTAATACTCTCACTCCTAGGAAAACACAAGGAATTAAACTAAATAGATCTCTAGATCTCTGCACAAGACTAAGCTCTCGCTTATGTGCCACCCGACACAGGTTTTTGTGGGAAATTTACTTAGGTCACTAGACTGGCCTAACACTGACTCGATAGACGCAACTCGGTTTTGTCAGTTGAAGACTATGATGTGACGTTACATTTTAGCCTGGTGTACAAGTGATTGTAAATGCTAGTGGACGCGTTGGCTTATGTCAAGTAAGTAACCTAGGCATCGCCTGGAAAAGTTGCTGTGATAGTTCTTGTTATACTTCAACTATTCTCTCTCCATGGTTCTCTCTCTCTCACTCACAACAACAACAACAGCAAACAGCAGCAGCAAAAGAACCAGACACCTGAATTTTCTGCTGAACGTGTCTGTATTTGAATCAAAATGTAGCTCAATTATATTCTCAATGCAATCATTAGCCACCCGCGAATAACTTAACACACTTGTAATTGTCTGTGTATTGAGCTTTAAATGTATTCCATAAGACACAACATAAAATCTCATCGCAGCAAGTTTTGTTTTGCTATCGTCATTCCCAAAGGCAAGTCAGTGTAAAAAAATATAAATAAATGTAATATTACACAAGTTTGGTTTTATTACATACTTATGCAGCATTGGATAATAATGAGAGATCCTTTGGCAAGTTTTCAAGCGATGAGTTTACAGTAAACAGTGAGGATAGTTGGTAATTTCTTTACAAAGCATTGGTTAAAAATAATAATTGACTAGCTCAATTTTACATTATAAATGGCTTACACTCATTATATAAATTATAATTATTTAAATTATTGAGATAAATGAACAGTATGAAAGTAAAACAGCAAAACAAATTGCTTTTCTGCCAATCATTTTAACCAAAGAACAATAAAAAAAAAAAAAAAAATTTCTGAGTTTTGTTAACACACTGGTTTCCCTATGAAGTCATGTTAACACTAAATGTATCAGTCTTGACTGAGCCTCTATACAAACTGTTGCAGTTCTTCCGCACATACTGTATACAGATGAATAAAGCATTTTTCAATGGGCAAATAAAACGATGCACTATAAATGATAAACATATTTAATATATATAAATGTATATTAATTTATTGGGCCAATACTAACTCTTGCAATTCTGGTAAATTCTTGGGAATTTCATGCGTTTGTTTCTGTCTATTCTTTTCAATTTTTTTTGTTTGTTTTGTTTACAAACTGTGGCAACATACACTTGTACATTTCATATAATAAAGTCATATTTTTTTGTTATAGGAGGTGCCTGGCGCAATGGACAGATGACTGTATAAATGCTCTTTTTTACTTATTTTCGTTAACCAATAAATTATTGGTAAACGAAAATAATTAAAAAAGAGCATTTATGGCGCCTATTTCCGTATAGCACAGGCTCGGAGCACTATTCAATCTACAGACCCAAAGAAGACAATCATAAACATTTTCAGCTCTCTGGGAAGCATAAAAGGCAGCTGCCGATTAGGCGCTCAATTCCTGATCAATCTAACAATATCAATCACTGTATACAGTGGGGTACCCATTTAATCCTGTGTCACGTTAGGAATTGTGTGTAAATTATCTTTCCCAAGGACAAATTATTGGGACCAGTCAGGATTCGAACCTGAAAATATAGATCCTGAGTCTGACAAGCCAACCGCTAGGCCGCCGACACCGCACACACAAAATGCCACTTTACTTGTTACCGGTACCGGTACCGGTATATTCCTCAGGAGAGCAAAATCACAAATGTACAAATGTGAATGTGAAGCTCACTGCTTTTTCTGTATGTACTGAAAACAGACCCAGTTTCTAATAAAATAACCATGCCCTTCTGTTATCCATGACATCCCTTGTTTTCAAGGTAATTTTCTGTCTACATGTATTTCTGTTTGAAAATGATAAATATCATCCCTTAGCTTTTCACTAATCATATTTCACAAGTTATGGACTCATCTGGAATTTTATGGAATCTATCTGGAATTTTATCTGGAATTTTACACATTGTGAAAAAAGGCACATAATTTTATAATAACTTGTATTTTCAATCGTGCTATGTCAGAAACTTATTAATCCTACTGGTTTTCACATTGATAAAAGTTGGACAATAGTGACTCTGTTGCATACATTATTCACAGTGCAACATGTTCCCCAACAAAAGATGTGAGTATGCCATGGTGTCTTCATCACTCACATTAGTCACAATGAACAGAGCACTGATCACCACCATCTGATCACAAGGAGATTCCAAATGAGTCGGTTATAGTGTGTAAATAGATTATAGTTTAGGAAAGTTGTGATCTGACATTGGCTAACTTTGTAACCTTTGTTAAGTTACCTCATGTACAGCAGATGTGTAACCAATTAAAGAAACACATTCTTACAAGACTAGCTATCTAGATAGACTAGTCTGTGATGTCAGACATCAAACGCTGATAAGGGACTTTCTCTTTTGAGCGGGGTTACTATTCCATGCCCATTTTTCAATTCATTTGAAAACAGCATCAAATTATGGTACAGTGACCATAAATATGTAATTTAGTTAACATGTAAATGCTGCATTCTTGTGGTGCTAAAAAAATCAGCTGTCCTATTCATAATGCGAGGGACTACCTATACAACATAATATCAATGTTTTCATTTGTCTGGAGTACAATTTGGACAGAAAAGTTCACCACCTGTTCCAGTGACAACATAAACGATGACGCACACAAAGAGAGACAAAACTAAAGACTCATATTTTCGAGAGAATTTTTTTTTTTTTTTTCGAAGCTTCTAGCCAGACTTAAGTCCTGCTAGACCTCGGATCTATCCGGACTCATTGTTTATGTCTATCTTCGACTTTTGAATGAACGTAATCTTATCCAACATGAATGAGGTTTACCTCAATATTGTTCATTTTGATATTTGATATGCATGTATTAAAAAAAATAAAAAAATAATAACAATACTTTTTAAAAAGTAAGTGTTTGAGTAACCTATAATCCAAGGTCGGTGATTTTGGTCTCTAGGGCCTAAAATTAAAATACTCGATTTTGTTTTTGGCTTTGATTTTTATACCCATTTTCGAGAGCAATTTGTTGTACTGATTTCCAAAACTCCACATTATGCACTTTTGACTTGGATTTGGATCTTTGATGAGAGAAAGTAAGAAACAAAGGACCATGTGTTGTTTTGGATCATAGTATTATAATGTTAATTTTTGCAAGTAGCTTAATTAAGTCATCCGTGTTAGATAGAATGGATAAGTGACCAGACTGACATTCCTATCATCCTGGGTTTGAATCTCGGCCAAACTGTGCCCCCCCCCCTTAAAAAAATTAATAATAATACAATAATGCTTGTGTATTTGTTTGTTTGTCTGTTTGTTTTTTTCCTTTGTACAAGTTTGACCAGTTGACTGCAGGAGATGCTTTTATCTTGCGTATATCAGCAACTGAGAGTGAAAAGTTCATCTCCAACTCTGACGCGTCAACATCTATGAATAGTCATAATGTCTTTTCTTTGTATCGTATGTTCGTATGTGTTTGTCTGCTTTTGTCTTTTTTTCTTTTTGAGGGTGTAGTTGAAGGATATGTAGGATGTACATATATACACCTCATTTAGTTTTTCAGATAACAAAGATCGTCAATGTTGATGATAAACCTAGACCATCATTTTTTGATAAGCATAGTTTTAGCCAGAAGTGTTTAAAGCTGCACGCACACGCCTCCCATCCCCTTCTGAAAGAACACGACGTGGACTTAAAACTTCACGGCTACACGAGAAATTCAGACAATGACACAGACTGAATAAGTCTGGCACGGACTTAAGCCCGGCTAGCCATGGCCTTTCTTTTTCTGTTACGGCCGAGTTGCAAAGCAGACCTGTAACATTTCTGACATGAAGAAGGACTACCGGTACTGACAAGCATTTTTGGGGGAAGAGAGGTCATATAAGATTGTGGAACTGTATCTTGCAACAAAGTCACCTACTCTTGTTCAGAGGTAATTGCAATGAGAATACTCTGGGAAGAAGATTCTCCACCACTTGCAGGGTGACTGTTCCAACAAGGCGGCCTCCGCTCTGTGAACTTTGGGCCCTTATGGTCTTTGTCATTGATAACGACACTTCCACCGTGTCTTAACTTTGTACCAAACGTGTGGTAATATGCTGGTGGAGAATTTTTTTGTTGTAAAATGCCATTGCCACAATTTTTGTCCTGTCTTCCACCAAAAAAAGTTTGCAGTAGTCCATCTTGGTATCTAACAAAAGTTACAGGTTTGCTATGCAAACTTATTTGAAAAAGAAATGTCTTGCGCCCAGAGCAAATGCGTCAAAAGCCACTCTGGGCGATTGCGAATTATGGCCATTTTTTAAAACTATTTTCCAACTCAGATACAAAAATATTTTCTTTTCGTTGTCTTGTGGAAAACAAATAAAAAATGTTGGTATCTCAGCTGGAAAACACTTAAAATCTCTCCAATCGACTTCCCACTCATGTGCCCTGGGTGTGAGACAAATACACGTACTAATTTCTCTCGAAAATATGTCTTTATTTTTGTCCCCCTTTTGTATGCCACCCTGTATGTATATATATATATATATATCATCTGATAAACAAAATCTGATATCCTGTAGAAGGGTTAAACAATCAAAGAACAGTGCAGTTCCATGTTTTATCATAAAACATGTATTATGAATGGCTACTAGGGTAAAGAGAATGACTTTGTTTCCAACATACCCGAAAAAACATGCAGCATGCACGCATGCACGAACGCACGCACGCACGCACACACACACACACACGCATTGACGGCTCTTAAAAAATTAAAAAAAAAAAAAGGTTATTCTAACAAACTGATAACATAGAAATCAAATTCATGTATTCAAGAAATCAGTGTAATGAAATTCTGATGGTTTTAAAAGTTCATACCAAAACTTCATTTTTCCCAAATACAGCGTAATGTGATTTCAACAACCTTCGTATTTCATTTTTTTTTTTTTAACACTACTTTACAACACTTGGCCTGCTGCAGTTTTTTACTGTTGAAGTGAAAGAACTAGAACAAGTACAATAATTTTTTCCAAAATTTCCTTTGCAGACTGTATAAAACATCTTGGCAATAGTGCGCGAATTCTAATTCCAGATCATTGAAAATAGTACCTACACGTATGTAAGAAATTGAATGTAGTTTATGAACCCTGTATCTAAGTGATACCATTCAATCATTTCTTTCACCTATGTCAATTTGACAATACTATTCATCCAAATCTAAAGTAAAATTTATAGAACTCTAGTTTATGCAAACCGCTTTGCTGCTATGCCAATTTTGCAATCCTGAGCTAAGCATCAGCCAAATGGTCAGGTTCGACCACAGATAACCCTCACCTGCATTTAGACCCACCTCCTGTGTGAGCCTACCTGTCTTGTATGTTCCTATAATCAATCACAAGCATTAAAGGCTAAATGTTACATAAACAAGGAGACTACTCTATTATGCCTCATTGGGGCTCTCATCTCTAGGTCATGTGATGAATGTCAAGATAATATATATATATTTTTTTTTCCCCATAGTCTGTGAAGATTCTGTCCAGATGATTGACTGTTGGCTGGTTTCTCCACATTTTTCTACTATCAAACCATCAGTATCGTCCGCTAACTAGCCCTGAGCTTTGTAATGTTTTTTTCTTTAATGTTGACTAATAAATAGGTGGTAAATCACAGAGATTATCACCAACATCAACATTGTCCAGGGCATTAAAAAATATACATATGTACTAATCAAGTGGCGATACGGAAGAGGAGAGGACAGAAGAGAGGAAGGCGAGAGGTATAGAGAAACTGTTACTGTATCTGGCTGATAGACTACATTTTTAGAACCGGTCTGTGTAACTCCACTACCACAGTACCGGTCGGCTGTGCAGTGCAGTACCTCAGAGAAAGTGAAACACCGGTTACTAGGTTATATCCACCTTCCTCCCCCTCTGCCCACCCCCAACCACCTTCCTCCCCTTGTCCATCTCGTGCCTTCCTTGCAAAGCCAGCTGTGTACATAATTAAGTAGATATATCTATTAACCCTTACGGATTAATAGAAACAGCTGAATTTAGGAGTTTCTCTAATACATGTAATAAAATACATTGTACGAGTATTCGTGGTCAGGAAATAACATAACAATTTATCATGCCACAAGGTGATTGATTCATTCTGAGTACCACATACATGTACATGTATTTGTAAGAACACACTGTGTGCTATTTCAAAAGAGGTTCATATTCAGGGTGATGAGCTCGACATTTTGACCCTCAACTACATATTGTAGTTACCCCGGTAAGGTTTACCACCCCATTCACCACTCCCCGTCCCCTCCCCCACCCCATCTTCCAATCTGTCCATCTTTTCTACCTGCTCACATCCACGTTTACTTCCTGCCACTTATCCAAACCATCTGAATCATCTGCTGTCCTGTCAGAAGGAATACATCAACATCTTCATTTTCTGCATGAACAGAGCCCAGCTACGTGATTAACCTGCCAAAAGGTGGAACGAGAGGTTAAACAAAAAAAAAACCCTTGGTGGTCCACGGCTCTCTTTCTTTCTTTCTTTTGCCTTCTGTAAGCTCTTTATCACTCGGTCTTTTTGGTTCTACAGTTTTTCTGTTGTTTGTTTTTCCCTGGAAATACTATGTAGATCTACATGTACATTTACCTGCTTGAGTCAATGTCCGATAAGTGTCCAGATCCTCGAATGACGTTTCAAAAATACTTGGAAAGCGAGCCGAAGAGGAGGAACAGAAGGGCTTGAAAGAGGGAGGTTTAGACATGGTTTGGAATTCATCAAAACAGAACCTGAAAGACCTGGAATAAGCCCTTATCACAACAGTACATTGTTTCTTCAATAAACCGTACATGTCGTTAGATTCGAGTTTACAACATGTCTTTTCATCGAATTACATTTTCGAAATAGAATTCCAGAAGTATTATGCTGTCATAGATATGAAAATAGATAAATAAATCTATTTTAGTTCCATTTGAGGTAGTATGAACAGCTTTATATTAGTATTGCATTATCATCATCAGCCCATAATTCCCTCTGATGTCATTGGGCCGCCTCCCAAATGGTTAGTGGCCAGTTTGATTCCCTTGTCCAGTCCTCAAGTATTCCTGATTCGTGTATCATAGTTTAGCTTTCGCAAGGCGACTGCATTTTGTGCACTGACCATACAATCTCAGTTCGTTTTTCTGGACCACTCCTAAATTTAGCCTTTTAAATCTGATGTGAGTGTGAAAATTTATTTATTGATTGGGAAATTTATACATGTACAAATGTGAAATGATTTCTTTGTAATGATAAGACCGATCTATCTGGCCCAAGAGGGACACGGTATCTGGTGACAACCACAATGAGAGCAGCTCTCGAAAGAATTAGAAACATTTTAGCTTTCAATTTCATAAATCTTCCCGTTTATACGTGTATAATTTGTTTAAGTACTGTCTTTCTACATGATTTGTTTTCAAAGACAAAAAAAAAAAAAAACTATCTATCTTTTTCATTTACCAAGCCGACTTAGGAGGGGGAAAAAAATCAAATTTGGATATACCACAATCAATATTTGATCTACTGATATACTCAAAGGAAGTTGTAATTACATTCTTGTGTCCTCTACAATGAAATAGGGAACTGACAGTGATCTGGATCCTCTTCCATATTAAATTAATGAAAGCCTTAGCCAGGTCCTTGCCAGCTCTTTGTCTGTCACAGTTTTACCACTTCAATAAAAACCTATTTAAATTAACAAAATTACTAATGGAATTTCCTTTCCCCGTCTTCACTACCTTTCCCCACTTATTATACTGTTCCTCCTTTTCTATGCACAACTTACATAAAACAGCCTCCACAGGCCATGGGAAGGGAATTCCTGGTCGAGTGAGTACAATGGAAGATGAAAGGGTATATTCCCCCGTACATAGTACATGTACCTGTCTGTGCAACGAATCCATGATACTCGTAATACGATATATATGAACTGCATCCCATGTGTCATTTCTTTCATTCTCAGCTTATTTTCAGATTTTTATTATTTTTTTTTTTAATTGGTACTCTCCATTCTATATTCATTGGAAATAAATTTTTAGTTAGCATTCTAGTTTGGCTAAATTTCATCTGCCTGCCTCTTTGGGTCAGCTATCTTGGCAGCATGTTTGCTTTAAATGCAGTATACAATTCTTGATTTCATCAGAAGGAAGATTAATGTAACAGCGTATTAAGACTCACACTTACATGTGTATGTGCGTGGATAATTTTGGTGGCAGCTACTCAGTTCTTTTTCCACCTACTGGGATATGAATCATGAGAATCAGAAGACAATGTTATGTTGCACATTGATTCACTCCTGCAGTTAATAATAAAATGTATGCCCAAGAGGTTCCTGAATGAATGGGTGATCAATTTCTAACCTATTTAATGCAATTGACATAGCTGTTCATGTATGTCTCACAGAAATGCCAACAATGACCTTCTCCAGATTATAAAGACTTGATATTATTTCATGTAATACACATGTACCTTACTATTAGTGTGTAGATGCACAAACTATGTAACTGTGGATAACTAACGGTGAACAGACAAACAGCAGAGTTAAAACAAGAGTAAAATTTGAAACATACTGTTATGTATGGCAAATGTCTTTTATTTCATATACAGGTATATCAATAGAATTTATGTCAACACAACTTTCATCCTCTCATCACTAACTACAACAATCATACGCTGATCCACACTGATGTCATTTTCATGTAAGTTGATAAGAGATGAATGATACTATCATTTAAGCTCTACTGATTCTCTCAGTGACTCAACTCACTGAAACATGCAATTTTCCATACACTGACACACTACGGTATTCCCTATCTTACATACAACAGAGTGAGCAGATTTATCGGCTTCTGAATTCTATTAATTTCACACAAAAAAGTGCCTGTACTATAACAGCTATGCTAACTTAACCACAAAACTGTCAAACATTGTGTAGGAGGGGTGGGGGGGGGGGGGGGGGGGGGGGGGGGGGGGGGGGGGGGGGGGGGGGG
>JBCAUA010502978.1:0-17033 GCA_038406235.1 Peronia verruculata | reverse complement strand
CTGAATGTGCACTGTTTTATTTCTATGGCCATAGTTTTTAGTATTAGTTGTACAATTCATTTAATGTCATTTGATTTTGTTTATTTACAGAGTTTGTACATATTCGTTGCAATTTGTACATTTAATATTCAGTTTAGAAGGTGTAGAAACAATGGATTTGTTTATTTCAGTGCAGGTTATTTGAGGAATACAAACAATGTTTTCATCATGCAGTAGCTGGTATTTATAGTCATACTAGACAAATGTATCTGGGAGTTCTATCAGTGTCCAGGTAAAACAGAAGTCTTGTAAAATGTTTTAAAAAAAAGCAGAGATTGAAAATTTGTATTATTTCTGACAGTGCAATCACCCTTAAACAAGTTGGTTGGGAAATTACTTTATGTATGATTGTGCACAACACAACAGCCAGGCATTCAGAGGTTCTTCCTCACTAAGTGACGTGCTGCCACACAGTTATATCAAATTGCACAGACTACTTGATTCAGAGGTATGGAGAGCTGATTTACTATACAAGCTCTGAATTGATGATTTCAGTGGGGTCGTTTTAAGCTATCATGTATGGTCTGAAACTATACAGACAGTGTACATGTATATTAATTTATATTTTAAAGATTTTAGTTATATTTTTTTAATTATAATTTGCAGTTTTGTTCTGATTTGTTCATAAATGTGTGCATGTCTCTCTCAGTTCATGTAGTTTTTGATGTCAGTGCTCATTGTTTAATCATTCCTGGTCATGGGAACAAGAGAAGACCGAATCACCTTGTCTAGCCATTCGCAGCTTAGCCTGTGTTTATGGAGCTAGAATGGACCATTGTGTGAGCTATTGGCTCTTTAGTTCTAGGCTCATATATAATCAAATTTTGAAAGCCTATTTGTTTCACATCTCACCTGGCCATTGTTTTGAGGAAATTACAATTCCTTTCTTGAAAGTCTAATTGTCTTCACTAGACAGTGAATCCAGGCAAGATCACGTTCAATTCAGTATTGAGTTAATTTTCATAGCAAAATGTCTTGATTCCATACAGTTGCAATTTTCTTACAACAGTGACAGTGATACTTACCACAAGTAGGCTTTCAACATGCTCGACATGCAGATGGGAACATTTTTTTTTGTTTTTGTTATGTTGTTATAACTATGTTTTGATTATTATTGTTTGGTTGAATGTTCATATGTCTTCATGACACTTCACAAAAAATTTGCTCCCAAATCACACTCTTGTTTTTTATTACCGTACCAATGCCTGCAAGTGGAAGAGTGGTATAATTTTTGTCATCATTATCAATAATTTAATTTTTCAGGGCTGTTGTAAGGAAGTATTAGATGTAAGTGAATGACTCATCGTAGACATACTCTTTGCTGATGGCAGGTCGGTCTGCTTTAGAATCTGGTCAGTCATTGCACCAGATTGCAAAACTTTCAATTCAATAGACTACTATAGTCAAGCATAAATAACTTGCTCACAGGTTACTTGCATAACAGATTCCTCAAATATGTTCTCCAAGAAGTGCAAGTCATCTGTGCTCAGCTGTATATCTGTGGTACATTGATTGAATTGATGGCTAAAGATAGATAAAATGATGATCTTTCCTCTGCAACACAATCAAAGAAGTGACAAAGAACAATGCAGTTAGACTGTGAATGTAATTAGATTTATAAAGTTGTAGATCAAACTTAAGACACCTTGTGTAAACAACACACAGACATATCCATCAGCCTAGAGATGTTACTGGAACTCATATGTAAAAGCACCAAACACATGTACATCCCTTTGTTCAATTTCCTGCTTGTGCCTTTGAAATTTTATGTATTAATACAACATAATGATAGAATATAATTATATTTTACATTCATTTCCATTGGTTTGGTCTTTTCTTTCATCTGAGGCATTCAATATCCGTCTCAGCCATCTCGGTCAGATCTTGTTGATTTCAGAGATAGTAGCATGACCCTAAATATTACATGCACATAGCAGAATGGTTCCTTTACGTCAGACAGTCCACATGCACTTACAATGGCCATTCAGTACAGTTATTTTTCAAAGGTTCTTATTATACACCATTGATTTTATCAGTCAGTGTTGTCAGCCATACAATCTGTGTACAGATAAGCATACATTCAGACAGATATCTGTGGTTTTTGCCCAGAAAGCTGGAGAGAAAAATCTTTCTGTATGTGCTCACACATAAACAAACAGCAAAGAGCTCAGCAAGAGAGACAATTATCAAAGTTTTAACTCTTAGAGTCCGGTTTGCCATGCCATGTACCATGGAGATGTTGCACATCATTTGACACGGTTTTTAATTGTAGACAACGTATTCCTGTGCTCTGCAGCGTCTTTTCCCATGACTTACCGGTCTTTTCCCATGACTTACCTGCACTCGTTTATTCATTTCCAACAGTTGTGATGGACTTTATAACAAAGGTTTAAAATGAAATTAAAAGCTCGCTTTCAGTAAATTATTTTGAAATCTTGAAGAATAACTTATCCAAATGTGGAATGACATGGAGGATGCTAAGAGTTAAACTTGCTGTGGCCTCACTAGAAAACTTACATAAGAAAGATGCACTGTAGCTGGTAAAGTCTTTCAGAATTGCTCCATGTACTTACCACTATTTACTTTTTACAAATTTTCATAATTTCAAGAGAGGAATCATACGAGTGGCAAAGTGTTGGGACTAGAATAAGAATGATCTAGGCAGGGATTTCTCGTTTCTGAAGCAAAGAAGTCAAACATTTCCAAAAAAATCAAGATACTGTATAAAGTATGCTGGTCACATATTCCCACAGTGATTTTTATGTAGCTACATAAACAAAAAATCTATCGTTCTTGATACAATGATAGAACTATTCAAATCACTTCATATGGTTAAAGACTTGTTTTTTCTCTTTCTTTCCTTTATCTTTTTTTGCCTTTTTGGTCATACCATCCTCAGCATCATCTGTGACAGAAGCATCCAGGAGATATGACATGATTTGCTGTGTATTAGTATTAAGCTGCTAACAATGTTTGCGACTTCTCTAACCACTATTAATCCCTTCATTTGTTGGAACTGTGCACTTCTCGAGTCATCTCTTCAGTGGTAGCATCTATTTCCCGATTCTTCATAATTTATTTCTGTTTTTACTCTTCGGCAGCATGTGCTGTCTAACAGTGACAGAAATACACCATATTTGAAGATCAAGAGGGGAGGAATAACATACATGTATCATCAGTGTCATGCTCTAACCGCGTAACTGGAAAAATTTGAATTTTTTTTTTTTTTTAAGCCGAGGATAGCCAGAAACATACATAGATTTTCAAAATTAAATTGTCATGAGAAGACAGAATAGCATTTGGTATAATCAAAGACACCAGAAAAATTGTTTTACAAAATGAAATTTAGAAATAATACAGTTTTTTTTAGTCTCCTGAAAAAAAAAATCCCAAATCCAGTTACTCGGTTAGAGCATGACAACGACGATATGACCATTTTTTTTTTTTAACACATGGGAGAAAACTCAACCATTCGTTTCTGTTTTTATGTTTGTTGAAATGAAATTGTTTATTCAAATCAATGCTCGAGACAACAGTGATTGTCTTTTCTGATCTTTTTAGTTGGCATAGAAGTTAAGGCTCAGGATTAAACCCATGGACCAAAACCTTGAAAATATTCGAAAGCGGACATCTGTGGTTCTTCCCCCTATAGCTTCATTTAGTTAAAATCTTACAAATAGACAGCTCAGTTTTCTTTTTACATTGTCCTAGAAATTTAAAAACAAAAAAAAAGGAAAGAGAGTGAGAGAGAAATTTCATGCAACTGAGCGAAAGTGAGTTTGATATCACATTTTCCGTGTATGAAGTTATGAATATCATCAGAACATAAAAATGAGTCAGCTTGATGGTGATAAGCAAACATTATCAAGCCATGACTATTTTTTTGTTCACATTCAGAAGTTAACTTCCATGACCGCCATAGAATTCAAAATCGGAGTTTTTGAACAAAGCCATCTCTGATGTGGGACTCAGATTACTTGGTCAAATGGCAAAATGAGAACAGATACTTTTTTTTTTTTAAATTGGTTTAAAATTAATTACCATTTTTGTAAATCTCATGTTGTTGGTTGTAATTCACTCATTTTGTGAAGATATGGAAACCATTGTTGAAAGCAAGACGCATTCAGGTGTTTATTTTCTGTGACATTTCAGAGTGGTGTGATGAGTCTTCAAGTGTGGGGCCACTGTTATTCAGTGGTTGTTATAGTGGGGACACATTCTTGACAAATGTTGTTATGCTCTGCTGAGAACATTATGTATTAATCTCTTTCCTTAACTGTATGTCTGCCATTTATGTTTCAATGTTTTTTTGTTTTTTTTAGAGTTTGAAATTTGTTTCAAATATGTACATAAGCCACTGTCTTCATGAAGAATGAAATGACTGGTGAAATTGTTCAGACTACTTTATGCGTGCTATTGTTTTTAACACCCTCACATTGGAATACTTAGAAAATGTATGTATGATTTACTTCGTTGTTTTCTACATTTTTTTTGTTAATAGACGTATATTTGGAGATGAACAAGACAGAGCCCTACAACTTGAAAATTGGGTCATCTGTTTTGTGCCAATGCTTTTTTTTTTCTTTCAAATTAATTTTTTTTTTCTCTGTAATCCCACAGTTAATTTAAGTACATAGTTCAGTATGTGTGACACAAAATTTTCATTCAGATTATTATGCTCTTGTAGAACAGTTTTGTTTCGGGTGCCATTTCAGGTTTTAAGAAGAAGTCAAAATATTTTTGAAAATATTTTTTTTTTTTCCAACAAACTACCAACCAGAAATGATGCTTAATACAAGGTTGCTCTAAGTGGGCGATTTGAAGTTTTACGCTTTGTTAAGAAAGGGAAATTGATGGATGAAAGTCACAGGTCAAACTTGGTGTCTTTCTCATTGCCCACTAGCCAGTGGCAATTTGGCTAAACAGCTTTAAGAAGAAAACTTACACCCTCTTCTGCAATGTTCTAACCATTTTGTCTGTTGTTTTAGCAAACTTTGGTCAAACTTTGGTGTGGCGTGAATGATTTCATTTTACATTGTTATGACCAACTGTGTGAGAAACTTTGTGACATTTCATTTCTGTAACTCATTCTGTTGTTGTATAATGTATGTTTTTTCTCTCCCCCCATGCCACCAGCCTCCTAATTGATACATTCCACTTACAAGCAAATTCTATTAAAAATTGAATGAGAACTTTACTATCTTGGACTTTCGAGTTGGTTTAATAACTGGTGTGATAGTTTTTACACTATTTGTCTGGAATGAAAGAGTCTGCATGCAACTGTGCGTGCAGTCATATGTATGTATGAGAATCAGAGTGCAAGTTTTTTGTCCAAACTGTTAACCTGTTGAACTCTACGGCCCGGTACAATAGGCAGATTATCCAGTGTCAAATTCCCCACAGCCCCGTAGACAGGGTTGACCCACTTAGTCCAGTCTTATGTGTCCACTACAGTTAAAAATAGATCCAGTAGGTTGCTTTGGGGCAAGGACATTATTAGGACTATGGTGATTAAAAAAATCTACGCCCATGATTGCGTTTGAGGCTTGTGTTTACAAAAAATATTGAACATGAAATGAGAAATGTGCGTTCTTGGCCCAGATGGCCAGGGATAGGTGTTTTTCAGGAACTGGTAGCCAGAGTTCAAAGGGTTAACGATATCCTCTCAAAAAGTTGTTCCAGCATCTAAAGCTTTGTGTCAGCAAATTAGCCTTCATGATATTGAATTGGTGTAATGTGCAAACATATTTGTTTTCCTCAAAATCAAATTCTAGGTCTTTAGTAGTCAGTATTGCAGCAGTCATACAAATAGTAAAAATTTGTTAACGCAATTAAGAATTTGCTTTTCAAAATATCCTTTGGATTAGATCAAAACTTCTCAACGTGCTATTTTGTGGGGTTAACATTTCAAGTTCTAAACTGGAATTCTGATAATGATATCCACATACATTGTATTTCTTTAGAACGGTTATGTAGTCTGCTGTTGGCCATTCACAACTTGATATATAGCAGTCATACTTTCCTATCATCTTGCAAGTGAAGATAGAGGCTCATATACTGAGATCTCAAAGATTTTGAGTTACAACATAAAACTTCTTATAGTAGTAGTTTAATCACGCACTTAACAGACAAGTCATCGCCCCAGAACTAAATGGTCCTATCTACAACAGTTTCATGTTGTAGGTAAGACAATTTAATTCTGGGGCAACGGGGTGGTGGAGTCAAGCTGGAACGACCTAGTATCCATCTGTTGGCATCATTGCACTGGATGCTGTGGTGGTTTGTACAGTTAAGGATACTGATACAGTAATTCTATTCCATTTGTTCCAATCTTCACTAGCCTTGCTGACTTCATGCATTCCCTCTCCCTTAGATTCAGAGATGTTGAAAAGCTGATACACTGCCTCTTATTCTTTTTAACTCATCTTACCTCTGAAAAAAGTCTTTCAATATTTTGTCTCAGAGTTACACACAGCATTACTGAGCACAGAATCCATGATGTTTGCAAATCAAATGATTCCTTACTAAGGAAACAAACAAGTGCAAACATATACACTGCAATCTGCTAACCACTAAGTAATTTCTCACTTGAAGTTCATCCTCTACAGAGTCCTATTATTTTCTCTTTATATTAACCTTGATGTCAATCTTCTTTGAAGCCAATTTTTCCAGTGCCAAGGGGGGGGGGGGGGACACTTGCATCGAAGTAGATAAACAAGGCAATCTCTGACATTTCAGCCTTTCATTTCCCCCACTACAGCACAACAGAGAATGAAAATTTAAAGAACAAACAAGATAACACTTTAAAAAACAAACAAGATAACAGTAATTTTTCTGTGAAAACTGAATGTTATAACAGGAAGGAGCAAGTAATAAGACAACATGACATAAAAAATCTGATTATCATATATATGAGATCTCATAATCACCTGGTGAAAATTTAAAGAGTGCAGGGAAAAATTATAGTATTATACCATAAAAAAAAAAAAGGAACATGTCTGCTTTTCATCATAGTAATAGATTTTGATTCGTTGAGTGTATAGTTAGTAAATCTCTAAAGTTAAAAATAAAATTCTTAAGGCTTGCCCCGATCTTCCTATCCAGGAGAGAATAATTCATTATCATATTCAGAAAAATCAAATTCATGGCTTGAAAGCAATTCACATAAGTAGAAACTATGGCACCTGTTGAAACACTGCTGTGCATGACTGAAGACTTTCATTAGCGGTGGTTAACCAATCATTAGATCACATAACTTCCACTACAAGTTAAATAATGGGGGGAATATTTCCTTTTCTGTCCTGTGTGACATCACTATAAAGTCCTTACTGTAGTTGGTGAAGACACAGCCAGAGACTGTGGCCTAATATGAAAGAATTCTTGATGAACCATCAGGGATGTCAATCTGTCTCCATGAAAATGTAGGAAAAGCTCCTGGCATATTTTTCAGCAACATGTAAAACTGAAGTACGTAAAAGGTAAATAATACCGTTTTTCGGGTCAACAGAGAAATTACTGAGAGCCAGAAAGTAGGAAATCCTATTGCAGTAGGAAATTTGACATCCCTGAACAATACTGTAATCTTTGTTCAATCATGATCGATTGTGGCATACTCCCTTTACCTCCAGTTACAAAAAATAAATTCTGGCTTTCATGAAAGACAGGCAAAAGTGGAGCTGATTTCACATAGAATTATGTTGAGAAAACTGACCAAATGACAAAGATTTACCAAAGTATAACACTGGTTTTCTGCCAAGAGCATTCATAGCCATAGTGTTCTGGTTGTCACAACTGTACAATCAACAACAATTTCATCACTGGGTTAATTCGTTATCATGATCAGTCACACTGTGGGCAATAATTCCCGGACTAGAAATCAATATATATATATATATATATACAGATCCAACATAACAACCTTCTCAGATGTGGTTCTGCTTAAGAATACAAATTCACATGTCAACATTTTCCCAGTATTGCTCTGCCAAAGTAAAACAATCCAAATTTCTAAAGTTCACTGTGTAAAGGAAAGCACAATTTGACTGTGGTTCAGGATTTAAAAATCTTCTCAAATACAACTTAGCTCAGAAATGGCAGTTCACAGAATATGTAAATAGATCTCTCACAAAACATGTATATAATTATCTCAACTCAACACAGGTAACCCAGCATATCTAAGTTACACCTGTAAGATAAAAAAAAAAAATGTCCACAACAGTATGAATATATCACAATTATTACATGTACATTTTTTAACGATGGCACACAATGGAAGAGCAGTAAAACTCACCAACTCACAACAGAATCCCTACATATTTTATCATTTATGCTTTTTGATCATTTTTTTTTATATTTAGGATTCTACATGTATTTCAATATTTCACCTCCAAATACATAAGACGGATACAGATATGACAGATAGAAACAGATATGTGAGACACGACACAATCAAATCAAGTGCTTGTCAAACTGAGGCTACTGGAGAAATCACATGTTTTTCAACAGTGAACAGATTCTTAAAATAATTTTCTTTTTCTTCACAAAACCCTTCATCACTCTAACAATGCATTTCGGAGTTAAATTTGCTGAAATAGATTGAATAAAGGGCCCAAAAAATGCAGTTTAGGGGCATGGGCTTACAAAGATTAATAAGGATTTACAAAAGTGATCAGCCATTTTCTCACTGAATTGAGCTGTAGCAACAGGTCATCCGAATCTTCTTTAATTGCCGATAACTCAACTTCTGCTTAAGAGAACACACATTTTTTCACACACAGAAAGGGAAATGATGAATACGTTTAACTTTGGTACCAGTAACTCCATATGCTCAAAATTTGATGAGAGCCTGATTTCATCGTGTTGCATCTCATATGTATTTAGAGAGATATAGTTAACGGATTTCAATAATGGGAATGTCCATAATTTCTCCTGAATTCTGAACTTTATTTGTGAAATTTTTTTTTTTTTTTATTTGGTACTACCAAGACTATTGGAAATACATTATTTAACACGTTTAAATTACAAACTGAAATGGTATTCAAAAGTGTATAAAAATTATGGCCCTCAAGATTTGATCTGTTCAACAGTGCGCAGTTGTTTTTTTTCCACCTTTTGGGAAATTTAATCTGTGTATTGATCATCTAGTATGAGATTGTGCAATAGGTCAATGAGAAAAAGATACACACAGTTCAACTGACCAATCCAGCTGGGGATAAACCTAAGCTTATCCCATTTCTATAATTAGATAACAGATGCATTTTTGTGTGTTAGCTAATGGTACAAACCTTTGGCTTGCAAGTCTGCTATAGGTGGAAATGTATTTTAAACTTGATCAAAATATAACTTTGATATAACTACCACACGTTTGTACCCCAGCCTGGATTTCTCACACTGCAATCACAGTAAAGACCACTTGCACAAAAATATATTTATATATCCATTCTCCTTATCTTTGACAGGATATCATAATGTTATTAATATATCAAATCTGCTGCATTTTGAAACTGGACACAATCTCAAAAATCAATATCAATATTTGCATTGAGTCAATTTCTGTTCACAAACTATGGACAAGCCCTTCCGAGAGGACATTTTCATGATTCAGTTGAATTTGTGTGGACAAAATGAAAGGGAAAAGGCAACAAAAAAACAGAATATTCAAACTTGCAAATCAGGAAACTGACATAATCTGTTTTCTGAGATAATGAAAGATAACGGGCTATGTCTCCGCATAATGTATGTTGGAGGAAGAGTTTAACACCCATATATAATTGGAGTGTCATTCAGCAAAGGATTATGGTGGATCTTCTAGACTCATGATCTTCCAAATATGTTACTGGTTACAATTGAGCATAAAGTTTTTTAAAACAATTTCTAGTAAGACCCCTGCATTTGTTTCACATATTTCTGTTTTCCTTCTTCAAAGCAATTGACATTCACAAATCATAGTACATACAAATGTTACTACCTAAATGTTGAACTACGAAATGTCCTTGACCAAAACAAGACACGGTTCAACAATAAATCTGGATTTATAGGCAATATACAATGGAAGTGCCAAAAAAAAAAAAAAAAACAGGAAACATCTGGGAATCCTGGCGTGGTTGCAAAAACCACAATTTTAATTACTATAATGGCAAGAAAAATCTGCTTCACGCCAATATCTTAAGTCAATAAGATAATCTTTCAGAAATTTGAAAGAGATGACGGATGTTTCTATATAAGAATATCTATATAAAAACAACCAGAATATAACAATAAGAAATCCCCAGCAAGACTAAAATTTCCCAAAGAAATGGTTCCACGCTAAAATATTTCCTCACAACTAAGATAAATGAATAAAAGAAAACATTCACCTTTTCCATTACATCATGAACAAATTAAAAAATGCCCTAATGTGCTACAGCATATGTATAGAAAATGTGCACTCCCTGCCTCCACTGGTAAGTAATATAGAAAGATCTGTGCTTATACTAACATCATACCAAGTAATAAAATGGTGACAAAGACAATCTTCACAAATTAACTTTTATACCCTGGGTAAAACCTCAGACTTTTACAAATGCAAGCCATTTAATAAGAAAAACAAAACAAAAACAAACAAAAAAGAGGTAGCATCAAATTTAAATTATGAGCAAGAGGATTAAAAAATTCAATACACTTGAGGACAAAAGCTGCTTCAGAAATAAAAAATCACAGGCGAGACTTAATTCTTTGCACAAAGTCCTGCACCATCTTGGCTGTTGTAATTCCTGACCCCCAGCTGAGCGTGATCCCATGCCCCCCGTGGCCATAGTTATGGACAACCTGAAACAGAAGTTTTGAACTCACTCATTTTCTATTTAATAATGTCAGAGAAGAGCACACTATTTTATTATACAAATATACCTATACTACGCTATAAAAACTACCACAGCTTTCAATAAGGAATGAGCTAAGGTCACACAAAAAAGTTAGATTTTGGTGCCTACCTGTTGCATTTGACACACATAATACATTCTGGTACAATGATGTATCCTGTTATTGAAAACACTAGTTTATCAGTGACCCAAATGTTCACTATTATCCATGTTGATGTTATAATATAACAATGCAACGGTGGGGACAAAAAACACATATAATTATGATCTGGTAGCTGAACAAAACATGAGCTGAGATGTCAAATAAGTTCATGTTGCACCTCACAAAATGCTTGATTACTCTCAGTTAATTACCTTTTCAATAAAAACAGTTCAGAAGTAAAATGGGCTTGTGTATAAGTGACATTAACAAAATTTTCAACTTTTTCAGAGAGATTCATTACAAAATATGATTTACATTGGCCTGTGAGTTCTATCTATACTTAACACGTCATAGACAACAGCACTGGACTCAGGCATGTTACAAATCCTTTTTGAAACAAATCAAGTATAATTCTGCAATCGACTATCTGCAATAATGTTTATCTTAATAATTATTAGATTTCTTTCAGTACAATGATGTGTCATGATAATTTGAACTTTATTTAACTTTAAAGAACTTCTCAAAGAAATATAAAATCTTACCGGTAATTTACCCTTCCCTTCACAATTCACAATTTCAGATTCACATCTGACCTTGTTTCGTCCTGGTCGCAAACCAATCCATTCTCCAAGAACTTTAGCACCCTGCAGTTTGACAAATACGAAGCACATAAACTTAGAAAACAAAAATTAATCTCTATGGCCATAGCATTTATATTTATGATCATAATAATGTGCAGGGCAATGGTGAATACCAAAGCTCAATAGATCTATAAACATCTTTCAGCACTGAGACAATGCTTCATCATTCTTGTATTGCACTGAAAGGAGCTGAATAGAGATCACTGAACAAGTGAGCAATGAAAGTAATCTAAAAAAAACAAAAATGGATTCTTTCCTGCTATACTAAGTTTGCTCAACACCAGCTGTGTCTAACAAAGGAGAGTAATTACACCAATGATGATACAATCTCCACAGTGAAAGTTTACACAATGCGGGTTTCATTACTTGCCTTGAGTTGAGGAAACAGCTCCTCGGCCCTGGACAGAATGTGATGCGTTGTTTCTGGCTCAGGGGTCATTTTCCAGTTGCCCCTCTGCCTGACACCACCAATGTGTAGTTTATTATTACTGGTAAGAGTGAAGAAAATATATATATATATTCCCATCAATGAAATATGATAAGTGAGGGTTTTTTTCTACATTGCTGCCTAAATTATTCCTGGAAATATGATGGAGGAAAAAAAATAGTTTGACTCAGCCCTGGATCATAAAGAAATTGATGAATAAAGAGGTTTCCATTTGAGGAAATTTATCTTGTAAAAAATTTAAAAAAAAAAAAAAAAGGACACCACAGTTGCATGAGCTTTATACTTACTGTGGAATGAAGTAGATGTCATCCTCTGAAAGAAAGAAATTTTTTACCCATGGTGCATGGACCTGTGAATGGTACAAAAGCACACAAAAAAAATGATAAAATGAATTGCTACCCTCATATTTTATATAGTTTCACACACAAAAACATTTATTATGATAAAAGAGGCAGTCTATTCATTACTACTGGCATAAGCATCGAATAAGATGATATTAACTGCTGATTAACAGCTTTCATTCTCTGAAACTAATATGAGACACATAAAACTGCATCTTGATGTTCTCTAAAAATTATTAAAACTGAAAGCAGATTAAATGAAATAGGAAGCTCCTTTTCTGATGACCTGATCCTCAAAAATGAAGACAGATCAGTAAAATATTGCTGAATGTAACTTTAGAATATGTTCTCATACCTGTTCAAGTGTGTGTGTTTTATATTGCCCTCGAATAATATTTAAACAGTAAATATTGACAGCGTGATATCCTATCTATTACACAAAGCATTTGTACAAAAAAGAAATAAGAGAATCCCGTTCAAAAACACACAAAAAAACTTCTTCCAATGTTCAGTTCAAATAAGGTGAAAAACCAAGCAACACTTGAGACATTTGAGTAAAAGAAATTTCTCAACCCCAGTCTGCCAATTATAATTTTCTCATCAACCAATACTACGATTCTTCCCTTACATGGATGTCATCACCAAAACTTGCCACAACCACCTACAAACTAACAACCTGACATACACGACACAGCAACTTTGTTTCTATAATTTATCATTTTGTTTAAATGTTGAACATGTCAAATATGTTTGTTAATGAATATGGTCATATTTTGCTTTGGTGAAAAAATGTATAATTAGCAACACCTTTTTTTTGTGCTAGGATGTTCACTTCACAGTAAACTTCTGTGACTTACTGGTAAGTAAAATCTAATTTTCTCAACGAAACCTCCCTTTGACAACTTGTTGGTCCCGTCACACAGGTGCCAACATATCAAAGTTTGCATTTTCACTTTGGGTATTTCTTCATGCTTGTTGTTAGATCTTTATTGTATGCAGCTTTGTTAAAAATCTATTTACACAGACTATAACAATCATGATAGAAATAAGCAAGTTGTAATACACATTTTGTACCATCTTTTTTTTTAAATGGCCTTGTATGCTGAAACTAAAATTTCCAGTGTTCAGCCATATGTGAGGGGATCGACGATCAATTTCGCATATCATATGAGACGCGACACCATGAAATAAGGCGCTTGTCAAACTGAGCTGACCGGAGAAATCACATGTTTTTCAGCCATAAACAAATGTTTAAGGCAATTTTTTTTTCTTCACCAAACCTTTCTATATCAATCTAAAAATGCATTTCAGTGTTCAGTTTACTGAGAAAGATGGAATAAAAGCCCAAAAATTGTAATTTGGTGGAATGGCCTAATAAGGATTAATATAAAAGTGATCTGCCATTTTCTCGATAAATTCAGCTGCAGCAATAGGTCACCCCCATCATCTTTATTTGCCAATATTTCAACTTCTCCTTGAGATAGAACAGTTATTTTTTCACACGCAGAGCAGGAAATGAATAATCTTTACAGTGATACCAATAACTCCATATGCTCAAAATTTGACAAGAGCCTGATTTCATCGTGTCGCATCTCATATGACACATCGCAAAAACATAGGCACTAACAAATGAAATTCACCTGCACTAAATGTCCTCTGACTGGATACATTTCTTTGTCCTTGAGCAATTTGTCAGCTCCCAAACCACAGCAGTTCACCACAACATCAAATTCACCATAGAGCTGTGAACAGAAATGAATATGTGTTAAAGAGCCCAAAAGTGCATAATAAGATAAAGATAAGATAAGATAAACTTTATCTGACCACAAAAAGAAATTCTATTTACTGTCGATGAGATACAATATCTGTCTTGCGTCCAGAGCAAATGAGTAGAAAGTCGTACTAGGTGATTTTGAGCTACGGCTGTTGTTAAGTATTGTCCAACTCAGATACATGTACAATGTACCAATATTTTTTTTTCCACAAAATGAAATTTAACATCTTATTGCCTGTAAACAAAACAAAAATGGGTATCTGAGTCACAAAATAGTGAAAATGGGCGAAGCTTGAGATCACCCATTGAGACTTCTGACTTCCTTGCCCTGGGCACTTGACATATGTAAGACATATTCACATTACAGGACATTAAAATATCCAAACCACAAATGAAGTCAACTACAAAGAGAATCCATTGCACAGAAAGGCACTAGACTGACACAACAGTGAGTATTTGGAAAATAATGTCCAAAAAAGACATGTTTGTTTTGATTGCTTGTGTTGGGATTTAGTGGCATATGAGCACGATTATGGCCATAATGTGCCTAGCACAGTGAGATACATTTACATGACAAAAAGATTGATCAAAGTATACATAAAGTATAATACTGTACAGGCAATATGTTCATAAGCTATAAAAGCTATCAAAACTTGTGTATAAATTTAGATGATTAAAAATTGTATATCAAAATTAACAGAAGACTGATATCTGTAAACAAGCACGTCTTGATAATTTTGCTGCTTCTGTCCTTTTGAACTGTGGGCAAATAATTTCATGAATTACAGCACAGCCAAATGTGGCCATTGAAAGGGACATGATGCCAATAAACCAACCAATCAAAACAAGAGAAATGAGAGAATCTTGTGCATTCAGCATCATAGTCAAATCTCATCACATCACTTCCACTAGACCCACAATTTTCCTCCATCAGCAAATTTCCCTTGAATCATCAAATACAGAGTAATACATTTTGTCATTAGAAAAAGCAAGAGATTTACTATCTTTCATGGTTATCTCGAAACAAAAGAGATAGCAAAATGTTCTTGTTTTTCCATTCAATTACATTGAGTCAAAACTGATATCAGAGATGTGTAGAGTGGCGAGATATTCCAGCTAGCGTGGTCAGCGTCCACTGTGCATGAATCGGTCACGGTGTGCTAAGCACGGACGAAGAGACTACACGCCACACTTGAAGAGAGGCTCAGAGAGGGGCACAATGGCGACTTGTGGAACGATAACCACAACAAAAAGAATGGAGAAACGAAAGAAAAGTCAACATTGTTCGGCTTGCAACTGTTGAAATTCCAGACAATTTACACGAGAACTGTCTTTTTTTTCGATTTCCAAAGGATGCTGAAAGGTAAGAAGATCTTAATCTAGATCTAGACTTTGGAACAAAAGGTTTCCCCCAGTCATAACAACAGTAGTGTAAGAGATCATAGAGGGATCATTCCCTGCGGCACAAAACAATGACTCATCTCAGCGGGTAACCCCATTAGTCATCGCATGCTAGATCTAGCTGACGTAGGTCTAGACTTTGGAACAAAAGGTTTCCCCCAATCATGACATACGCCTAGTGTAAAAGATCATAGAGGGATCATTCCCTGCGGCACAAAACAATGACTCATCTCAGCGGGTAGCCCCATTAGTCATCGAATGCTAGATCTAGCTGACGTTGTAGGTCTAGATTTTGACACAAAAGGTTTCCCCCAATCATGACATGGGCCTAGTGTAAAAGATCACAGAAGGATCATCCCCTTCTGCACAAAACAATGACTCATCTCAATGGGTAGCCCCATTAGTCATCACAAGCTAGATCTAGCTGATGTAGGGGGAAACCCTGAGGACAGGGAAGTAGTAGGCCTACTGGAATCTATAATAAGTAGAGAGGCCACTCTAAAATCGCAGTAGTCTCAGAGTAAAGTTATAAGTAGGAGGGGGAGATCAGCATAGAATTTAGAAGGCCTTGGGCCTGCATAAATTTCCCTGTCCTATCCATGGAATTTTATTGTACTAGTCAGACTGTAGCCTAACTGGGATTGATCTTGATGGTTTTGTTTGTTTGTTTGTTTGTTTTGGGGGGAGACCTCTTGCACAATAACTTAGTTTTATACACATGTAGGCCTAATTGGGCTACCTGAAGCTGTGAAAGAATGTGCATAATGCTGTCTTAATTTATTTAACAACATTGTTTAAGTGATTCCAGTGATTGCATTTTATTGTGAATGTCTGTAAGCAAATCATCTTTATTTTAAAAATAGAAATGTATGGATCACACCCCAAGCTAAATTTTCACAAGTATATACACAATCCCATTGGAAGTGGCCTTCAAGTTCAATACTAGTTGAGTTCACATGGTCTATTATGAATGTGGCTTTTGGATACAGGCTGTGTTAAATACAAATTATTCCATTTAGGCTCTGTAGACAAGCAGGGGCGCTTCTTTCATAGCTTGATACACTATATTTCTCTTCTGCCATCCACTGTAGATCTAAAAGATGGGTGATTAACTGTCGTCGTGAGGACCTTCTCAAGAAAACAGCCCAACAGCTGTATACTTCCAATGTGCTCTGTTCCAAGCATTTTGAAGACAGCCAGTATATTGACCTCACCAAGAAAAATCGTCTGACCAATTCAGCTGTCCCTACCATATTTGACATCAGGAACCCGCCAAAGAAACTTGCCTGCACACGCCCTGAGCGTCACAAAAGGTCTCACGGCAACACCAGCTCGGACATCAGCTCTCCACCAGCCTGTAAGAAACCAAAATTGCAAATCCCTTCATC
>JBCAUA010502867.1:0-17034 GCA_038406235.1 Peronia verruculata | reverse complement strand
CGACGGGGGACGAAGTGGCTTTTCGCCCCAACGTCGCATTCTTTATGGCACAGGCACACTCACATTCATTTCTTCTTTCATCCGGCATCTTATTGGGTCTTACCCGGGGTGTTGTCCCTGCCCAATCACGTTTCTACATGTGCGCACATGCAGGCTCAGGTGGAAAATAAAAGTACTTGTCGCTACAATGCGGGCGGGTTGCCACACAGGACATCCCCCTTGAGGTCGTGGCTGAGGACTTACATGTGATTCCCGCCTCTCCCGCCTGCATAAATATATATCAGATTTGGCCCGAGGGTCACAGCCTCTGATGGCCTGCTGGTTTCTGAGCCATTTTTATAATGGAATATATGGACAGTTAAAAAGCCAAGATGCCTGAAAGAAAAATGTAGACTTATTCAGTACACAAGACGCTGTACGCTCAGCAATTTCATGGATAGATATAAGGGAAAATGTGATCAAGAACTTATAGGACAAACTTAAAGATAAAGAGAATGGAATGTTATGTCAATTCAAGGAGGGAGACAAAAACATAATACAAGGTATACAATGCATCCTATAGTATAAATTTCACAATGGTAACAAGTCATTTACATGGCAAATCATTATAGTTTCACCAACACTTGCATACACAACAACTCTGGCATAGCAAGATTGCGGCAATTCAACAAAATATCGTGTAATTCGACATCAAAAGAAAAATGTTGCTCTTCCACACTAAAAGCAGAATTTACATGTGTAAAGCCGTTATCACAACCATTGGTCCAAAGTCCAATATGCATAAGCTTTTTCTTTCAAGATGAGAATAATCAGTTTGACATTTAATCACTCTGGCAAAGATTGTTGAAGAGTCAAAGAATTTTTAAAATACAAAACCCTTAGTTGTTGGGTTGAAAGTTGGATAGGGCTGTGAATATGTTCTAAATGGAAAATAAAAGGGATTTTTTGCCCCATGAAAGGTTCTTCTGTTTTGTGGAGTAAGACAAAAGAAACGTTTCTTTGTCCATCTGTTTTGGAGTTGAACAGAACATTATTTGTTAGCGTGTGGCATTTAATGTTTCAGTACGCATTGTCATTTTTTGTGCAGTGTTCCATGCATATTTTAAAAAATAAATAAATTATATCATTCCCACATACTAACTGATGTGGAGATCGAAATGGACTAATGAGCAAAAGAGACAGAGAGCACAAATAACGGGACTTCACGCATGATGTAGGAAAAGTGACGTAGCGATCCCGAAAACAGATTGCACTGAGCAAGTTTAAATAATGGGAAATAACTCATAGTGGCTTGCTGAAAGAAGTATTTATTTTGTTATCTCCCATGAAATTTTAAATGGGAGGTAATGGTAAAATCTTATTGAAATTAGACATTTACACGGTTGTTTCCCTTCCACCATGGACCCTCCATGTCGTAATGAAAAAGATCAATAAATGTTTGCCAGAGAGAGTCTGCACTTACACACACATGTACTCATAATTTAATTATTGTATAATAAGAATGATTATGTTCATCATATATTTTACATTTCCTCTTTAATTGATCAAAAAAAAAAAAAAGAAAAATTCGTTTCTTTAGCAGTTTTAAAAAGTGAACACAGAGCAGTGAGCAAAGATGGCGGAGAATTCAAAGAGAAATCATGTCTTGTCTAGATTGTCACTGACTATTTTTGCTGCGAGACCCTGGGGAACTGCTTCCAGTGATGCGAGGGAGAGAGAAGATCAGTCTGCCGAGCATCTACTGATTGGACCGATGTAGATCTATCAACAGGTAGATCTAGAGATTTCTAGCCTAGGGTCTAGACCTGTAGATCTATCTAGACTCTAGATCTAGATCTAGACTAGATCTAGATATCTAGATCTAGATCATCACCGACTCGACATGTACTTTAGATCAAGCTCATCACCAATTAGAAAGCAGATAGATCTAGATTCTACTATAATATAGGTCTACATCTTAATGTTGGCACAATTTAAACATTAGCATAAGACCTTGCTTTCTGTGAGTCATGATTTGTGAAAAAAGTAAGTTCATGATAATCATACACAGAAAGAAAGTCAGGGATAGAGTCTGGATCTAGATCTAGATCGACATCGAGATCATCTAGACCTAGATTCTAGATCTAAATTTTCCAGCAGACTGTTCAAAGTTCAGTTGCAGGGCATAGATCTAGATATAGATCTACATCTGGACCTAGATCTAGATCTAGATCCAAGTTGTTAGATTCTATGCTAACCCCTCATTGTTAACTTTTTTTTTTAATGTGATAATATGGGCCTTAAGTTTGTTTTAAATGTAAAGTTAACTAAAAAATACTTTATTGACAGACGTTAGATTTAATACCAGGATCTGTTTCACTGTGATTAGTGGAACAATAATTATAATAAATTGTAGCATGTAGATTCAGGTGAACTTTTGAGCAAAGAATCTAACTCTCAATTACTATTGTCTTCATTTTGAGCTTGTTCGAATCTTTAGTTTTTATTTTTATCTTTTGGCATGAAGTCTTAACATTACAGCAAAGCTGAAGTTCAAGGGTTCCTTTGCCTTGGGCACAACTTGGTTTTCTATTAATGTCTATTCACCCAATTAGGCCAGTAAGTTTTAGGTAGTCTGCCCTGGTCCTTATTGGCCCCATATTTTTTTTTTCCTGTTTTTCTTAAGCCTTTCAATCCTATGGAAGTAGGATTAACTTGGCTTTTAGAAGTTGCCAATTTTTGCTGAGGAATTTTGTGGGTAGAAATTTGAAATTTAGAGATTTTGCCCGGACAGCGGCACTCAGCCTACTCTTCCATCGATTTTCAACTGCCAAGTGTTCTTTAACATACGTAACGTACACACGGGACCTCCGAAATATATTTGCCCTTATCTGAGAAGGCTAGACATCAGGCTTCCCTACCCACAGCAACCAGGGGACCATTGAGTCACTGAAAAAATGCGGGTTTTCGATCTTCGTGTCCTGTCATCCCCCAATGCAGAATGCTCATGTTGATCCCGGCCTGTTTTCTCCATGAGCAGACGCTGTATACATTGAGCCACTGCATCCCCCTTTGGCCCCATATCTAACATAACATTGAATATATGTGCAAAAACTGTATGTCTGTTGGTTTTAGCCCTCCCCCAACTTGCCAGTATGTGTTTCAAGCCTTGTGACCATGTCACAATTACTAGATAAAACTGTCATAATTCCTATAGTTCTGTCATGGAATTGAATGAAATCCCCACCTGAGAAATACGCGCAAAGATAGAATCATCCTGTGACTTTGATCTTACAGGTTTCCTTATATTAATAGTTATTGAAAAATTTTAGAAACATGAAATTTTATGGTCAGCAAAGTACCAAGTCACATACACTGATTAGTCTACCCAAGTGAAGACAATGTACAAGTATAAATTACATAAATCTTGATCTAACCAACTTCTGTTTGCCGTGGATCTCTTGTAGCCTGGAATAACTGAATATTGTTATGGATAAATGCGTATATTGGTCTAAATTTTTGGTGTAACACAGTGGATGGTTAGGTGTCTGCTACTCGTGAAAACTCATAATATGATGCATAAAGCGGATTCAAATTTTGGATCCTACCATCAAAGGGAGGGGAGGGGGGATATAAAAATTAGGGCCTGCATTTTCTTTTGTGGCTATAAATATATCTCAGCTAGATCTAGCCCTTTAATTTCCTCCTGTAGACATTTGAACATCCCACCCAGACATTAGAAATGTGGTAAATATGTTAATGGAATTTGTTTATTTGCCTAACGCGATCATTATAGTGTTGAATAAAATTGTTTTAAGATGTCACATAATTGTGCACAAAACTGTACCACAGAATGCTGAGCTGTGATGGTCATTTTGAAATTTGGCACTTTAATGTTGTACAGACACAAATCTGTGCCATTAGCCGATGGTTTAGTTTTGTTCATCATATGGTTATCTTGTTTGACAACAGTAACTGATAGTTTAGGGATCAACTTCACAGAACTTTATATTCAGAAGTCTTTTACAGGGCAATAGGCTGACATGAAAAAAAATGCTTTATTTTGTACTCAGTGTTATGTACTGATCCTCAACTTTTTATTCTGATATCTGACAGAGAATTTCTTCATGTGTATTTTTTTTTTTTTTGTTATATACTTTCTGTGAAAAAAAAAATGAGTTTGATTTTTTTTTTAAATCAGTTTTGATTAAAAGGTTAAAAAGCCAGTTTTGATTTAAAAAAAAAAAAAAATCAACCAATCTCTAAACATCAACACAAAATGATTTCTGGAGACAAATCGCTCATTTGTCTCAGTGTGTTGCTAGGTACGAGAGAGTCCTGCATGAATGGCTGAAAGGCGTATTAGAGTGTAACGAGTAGATGGGGATCTATTTTTTATGGTTAAAATGTCTGAGAGATTAGGCAATAACATGGATTTTTTTAAAAATATTACCCAACTCCATGTAAGTTTGCTGCTGCAGTTTAGTTATACATGTATTTGATTTTCTTTTACAGTGTATGAGAAAACAATGAGAAGCAAAATATTAGAAAGGAAAGCAGATCCAAGCTATCCAGTTAGTTACAGTCATGAGATATATGGTATTCTCTTTGTAAATATCAGTCACTTTCAATTTTTCATCAAAACAGTGATATTTTCACAAAGTAGCAAATTAACTTTGTTCCTGTTCTTTTCTCTAGTTCAAAGCCACCAGCAAGAAGTTGAATTTCATGGGTGAGAGCAACCTGGAACAGGTTCAAATCTCCTCGTTCCTAAGTGCCCAGAAGAGTGAGCTGTGACTGCAGTCATTTGGGAGCACCAGCCATGCAGATTTTCTTTCAGTATGCCCAACATTCCTGCTTTGGCATTGACCTCCAGGACAACTCATACTTTGAGTCAGTTTCGTTGTTTGGTTTGTTATTTATGTTATAGCTCTGATCATTTTTTTTTTTTTCAAGGTTTGTCTCATCAGTGTATGTAGAATATTATCAGCTATTGCCTCATCCTCTAAATTGTCATGATGGAAGAGTAACTGTTAAGTGTAAGGTCACCTTGTTTGCCACATAAGTTTTGGAAATGTATATTAGCTTAGTTTTCTATTAAAATAAGACTTATAAAACTGACCAGCAGTAAAAAAAAAAAAAAAATCCAAAGACAGTCTAACAAATTTATGTAGCTCTACCTAAGCCTAAATACAAGGCAAGTAATTTTGAGATCTTAGGAAAGTGTTAAGATTTGTGACCAGTAACAAGATTATTTGGGGCAGATAAATGGATGTTAATGTTGATCCTGACATATATAGATTTGTAGAGGAAAAGTTTTTGTCTGTCGGATTTTTTAAAAAATTTTTTCGCTCCCATGTCATTTTACAGCAAGTCCAGATCTCAGGATGTCATCATATGGATCTAAATATAATGTGTCATTGACAAGAAGAACTAAATCAGTGGATGCAGATCTGGTTGGTTTGACAGGACAATTTAACCTTTGTTGGACTTGAAACTTGGAAGAACAAAGCAGCTTGAAAAATTATTCGTGCACATCTGATACAGACACATCTTCCTATTCAGTGTATAATTCTTTTTCTTATGCATGACCGCACCGTTACCAGATAGTGAAACTCTCCTCTATCAGCTTTGTTTGTTGTCTCCCCAGAAACAGAACATGAACTTTGTAGATGAGAACTTGATGAACTGACTGACATTTGGTGATTGTCCATCCTGCAACAAGTGCTGATGTTTCTGGCCACACCTTGGACCTTTCTAGGTGTTCTTTTTTTTTGGGGGGGGGGGGGGAGCACGGCTCAGTGGTTCAAAAGATACATTCTTCTCATTTTTACAGTTCTTCTAATATTAGTCCCTGACAATTATCCACTGTTTTTGTGGTGGTGCCAAAGACTAGAGAGGAAATAATAATAGGAAGGAAAAACCTGTGTGTTCAGAATTTAATTTCATTTTATGAACTTTGCAGATAACTTTCTGTCATTACCCCGTATCAGATCAACTCTTGAGTGTGAGCAAGACAGCAAAGGACAGCATTTGTCATGACTCACTTGTCACTGTTTTGTCAGGTTGATCCAAGCTCTGTGATATTGACAACAATGAAACTCACAAATAAGGACATTTCAGTGTTCTAACTAAACTTAAAATCTCGTCATTATTATTGTTTTTTTTTTTATTCCAGTATTGCGACAATGAGAGAAATGAAAGTTTAAGTCAGTGGTGTTTATAAGGGAAAAATAATATATAATTTTCGGTCTGACAGTTATATTGTAATTTTATAAAATAATATATAATTTTCATAATGATCATCACGTGGTTACTTCTCCTGTCAGTAAACACACGTGGACAGCACACACGACATTTTGTAAAAATGAGTTATCTTGACATTAGGTTTTGATTTTACATTCACTATCTGGATACTGACAATCTTCTGGTCAGTGCTGATTCATTTCTTGTAGTAAACAACAGATCCGTTCCCCATTTGTATTTACTTCCATGTAAAAAAGGGGGATGGAAGTGGAAGTCTGACATCATTACTTCTCTGTTTTTACTTCCGTGTTTGGAGTATGACACACAAACTCGTAAGTGTAAAAAAAGAGGGGCACCAGACAAACTGTACCTAGTCCAGCTCTCCACCACTAACGGTTTCTTAAAACGACTTTGAAAAGCAGTTGGATCTGTGCTCTCCACTAGTCAGCTGTCTGGATCTTTCATTCAATAGAGCAGTATGACCAGATTTACACACTTGACCCAAGAATTAATGATACCTTGAATTGTCATGTTGCACCAATCATCTAGATCTGAATCTAGAAGTCTACATGCTGGTCTCGCACATCAAGTTTGCCACAACGTTAGGAAACAAAACAGGAACAAAGGGCCACAACAGCGCTCCTCCAGTGGATGCAGTTTTGGGAGATCCTCTTCAGCTCAGCCCATGTCATTCCAGTTGCTCCACTTCAGCATCCATATTTCTTCACCAAGGTAGTTTGGGTCTGCCAACTTTTTGTTTTCCTTGTGGGTTCCAGTCCAATGTTTGCCAGGTTACGTTTGATGGTGGTTTGCGCATTGTGTGGCCAATCCACCCCCATCGTCTTTTGTTGATGTCTTCTCCATCAGTGCTTGATTGGTCCTCTTCCACAGGTCCTCATTTGAGATAACATCTGGCCACCTGATGTTGAGGATATTGTGTAGGCACCTGTTGATGAATGTTTTTGTAGTCTGTTCCTGTTGGTCTTGGTTGTACGTCATGTTTCGGAGTCATATAGGAGGACTGACTTGACGTTGGTGTTCAATATTCTGATCTTGTTGTGAAGGGCTGAGGATTACCAAATAGGTTGCAGAGTCTTGAAAGCATGCCTCGCCTTACTGATGCGGCTCTTGATGTCGTCATCTACTCCGTAGCCTTTGCTCACTACACTACCCAGATATGTAAATTTGTCTGTCCACTTCGTTGATCTCTTCCTGCTGCAGTCGGACCGTGTCTTGTTGTTGGTTGATGCTGTAAGGTACTCAGTATGTGGCCGTCAAAGTTGGATTCAAGCAATTTCCCTCTTCAGCCATTGTCATGCAATAAAAAAAGGGTGGGGGCAGAGGTGGAAGTCTGATGTCATGTCTTAAAAAAAGGGACTGGAAAAGGAAGTAGAGATGTTGTAACTAATGGATCTGTTGCCAAGACAGGAAGTCTCTTGTTCTGAGAGATAGACCACGGAAATTTTTGTGAAGAATTTTAGTTATGAAAGGACTGAAACATCTCACAGTGTGAAGGTCTTGTATTGTGAGTTTCATTTGAGTAATGCACAAACTTTTTTATCAACTCCAGTTACTCAGTTATAACTTGTGAACAAGTGGTTTAAGAAAACAAAATATTGACTGTTTTCCTTCTAACTCTTGATAGCTCTCTAGTTATTGTGATTAGTAATAATACTGATGTATAACTTTTGTCACATCTGAAATAATCATCTTTATTATCTGGTAAAAAAATTAATCATGACACTTATTTTGGAATAAATTTAATCGCTTCACTGTTATGCCAGTTTTGCAATCCTGTGCTAATCATCAACCATGTGGTCAGTCTCCCTCACTCTGTCCACTGAGTTTTAACCCTTACTGCACTCAGTTCTGTTCACTCTGCACAAGCCATCTGGCTCCCGACTTCTACTTTCCCACTGGCAGCCAGAAGCATTGATTGCTAAAATGTTATTCAGTATTACTCATTATTATATGAACAAGCAGATTATAATATAATCCTGATTAGGCTCTCATTACCACCTCATCTACTGATCAACTACAGCTTATGGCCTCTATCAAAAGGTCTTGCGCCCAGAGCAATTGACTTGCAAGTCGCTCTAGGTGATCACAAATTACATGCGTTTTTAACTATTTTCCAGCTCAGAAATTTTTCTTATCAGGGTAGAAAAGATTGAATTTTCTTTTTTGTGGAATACAAATAAAAAATTTTGGTATCTCAGTCAGAAAATAGTCAAAACCTGTCATAACGTGAAATCTCCTCAATCAACTTCCGACTCATTTGCCCTGGGCGTGAGACCTATGTAAAGATATGAAATGCTGGCTGGTTGGAATATCAGCTCAAGGAAGAAGGGATGTTTGGTAGTGAACTGACCGTGGACATAACAACTCACATTTTCCTGCACATAAGAGACCAATTTTTGGATGTGCTTTGTACTTTTGGTAGAAACAGTGAAGTGGTTAATGGTTATATTAGAAATTTGTATGTATTTTTTGGGGGGGAGGGGTAATTTTAATATGACCTTTGACATCTCATGTCATACTATGTAGTGTGAAATGTGTTCATCAAATGAATTGGTCAGTAGAATGGAGTCTACACATCTTGATGTTTATATGAATGAGAAGATGTTTGATGAGCTGGAGTTCATGTTCTGGTTGGGTGTACACTATTTACAATATGTACATGAACTCTAAATTTTATTCTGGTTTGATGTTATGCCACAAGGTTTGTCAATAAAACATTTTACCACTCTGTAAAATTTTATTTGCTATTATGGTTTCTGTTTGTTACGCAAAACACGTTTGTTTTTTCTTCAATTTCATCACTTTTAAAGTACACTGCACATCCCTTCCATCTAGATTACCGTTGTAGCAATGAAGAGTCTTACTTAAATTTAAATTGAGATTGGTTTTCAGACAAGTGAACAACTCAAGGGAAGTGACTGTGCAGAGATTATAAAATGTTGAATTGTTTCCCCTGATTACGGGGGAAGTGGGGAACTGTTGTTGGCAAGATAGTTGTCGAGTGAATTCATATACATCAACCCTCATGCTGACTATCGGTAGCAAGCTTGGTCTTGGGGCTTAAAGCTGTGTGATTTTTCTTTGAATATCTCAACGGATAGTTGAGGGTTCAATGCGGGCAAAACCCACCTTGTTTTTTTTTTTTTTTTTAAGTTTATTATTTTCAATTGAAGCTGAAGGAAGCATATAATCAAACTAAGACCACCAAGGTTGGGGGTGGAGATAGTGTAGTGGTGTAAAGCAGAGGGCAGAAAAACAGCCATAAAACCATGGAACAGAAAAGAAACAAACAAAAGGAAAGAGAAAGAATGAAAAGAAAGAAAAGAACTAGAAAAAAAAAAAATCAGAAAAAAGGAAAATAGATCATTTTTTTACTTCATTGCTTTTATTTTTTGTTCATGATACATGTATATGATCTCTTCAAGCCTTTCATCCACTTTCACATAGAACTAGAACAAAAATTTAATTTTGTTCCTTAAATTAAATGTCTTGCGACCAGGGCAAATGAGTCCTAAGTTGCCCTGGGCAACAAAGGTATAAGGCTGTTTTTGGTCATTTTTAACTACTTTCCAACGAAAATATTAATTTTAAAATTTTTTTTTTTTCACAAAACATCAATTTAACTTATTTTTAATCTGAAAAAAAAAAAAAAAAGAAATATTTTGGTATCATAGTTGGAAAATGGTGAAAAACGGTTTTAAAAAAAAAAAAAAACGGCTGTGAAATCACCTGGCACAACTTCCAACTTATTTGCCCTGGGCGCAAGACAAATACATGTATTGTCATTACTGTCAACACTTTACCCTTATTTGGAGAACTTGCCTGTTTCCAAATATTTTTTGTCCCTCTATGAGAAACTGTCGCCTTTTTCCCATTTCTTGGACTTCCTCTCCTCCTCCGGTAAACTTGCTACTCAATTTGATTGAATAAATTACAATCTAACATTAATAAATATCTGATACCTCTGTAAAAAATTGGGCTTGTTATTTCTGTACTGAGTGTGTGTTCGCAGTTTTTTGTGATTGAGTGTAAATTTCATTTGATTATGATCGGACACTTGAAAGTTGGGCTTTTTCACATCCTGAAAATTCTGACATGTTTTCAAAATTCAAAGGACCATACTTCTTTGAAAACTCATGATATATGCAAAAACTGGTACCAAAATGCTCTGGAGAAGAGGATCTACACACTGAAATGGAATGCAATCTAAGCACTTTCAATCTTTAGTTTGTGAAACCTAATTTAAAGCCACACCAAATGCTCATCCTATGTTTTTTTATCCCCAAGAAGCCATGTTCCATAGTAGCCTAGCCACTCTTTCTCTCTTCAGTTCTCTGCCAAACGTCTGTAAATACTGAACCTTTTGCCTAACAACCTCACCATTATGTCAAGTTTGCAAACCTGTGCTAAGCATCAACAAAATGGTCAGTCTCCCTCACTCTATATAGACTGCTAGTTCTCCCCAACCCGCATTCAGCCTCGTTAATTATGTACTACCTAACTGACCCCATCCTCTATTTCTTCCAAAAGGCAATTAAAAGTATTGACTGTTACTCAAGGTTATTGTGTCACGGAGAAGCAGATTATATGCCTAATCTAGGTTCTCACACTACCTTATCCGTCAATCAATGTGTGGCATCTATCAGAAGATTCTGTGAATAGATGTGAAACACTGGTCATACGTCAGAAGATCAAAGAACAAGGGGTGGTTGGCAGTAAGCTGACTGTGAATTCATCACATACATTTTCCCACAAAAGAGAAAGTGTTTTTCAAATGTACCTCATACTATTGGTAACATGAAATGGTGAACATTGTTTAGGCCTCCTTTAATGCAATAGAATGAACATTTCTGATGCCCATTGAAAACATTCCATCCACTGTCCAATTTGTAAAAGTGTGCATGTGCTTTAGAGAACATTTCAAGTACTTAATTAGTTATTGCGATATGCGCCCTCAGCCAGCGCTTGGTATGCTGTTTATTATGTTTTTTCAAATTTTCAAAATATCTCTATCGGATCAAAACTTATACCATTATTCTATACGAAATCTTTTAGAAAAAAGAACCCTTTCTAAGACAGAATGTGCGTAACCACCCGTGATAACAAAAATGAAAAAAAAAACAACAAACAAACAATATTTCAAAAAATTATGGACTGATTTACGTAAATGAAATACCAAAATGTCTGTCTTGACTTGTAAAATCAATTTAAAAAGACAAAATACACAAATAGATGTTTACTGCAAAATAAACACTTGGAGTGAAAATGTTCATGTTGACATAGCAAAAATTGAATATCTCAAAACGTTATGGACCAATTCATGCAAATCAAACACCAAAATGTCCTTTTTGATCTGTAGAATCAATTTCAACAGACAAGAGACAGATATTATAGCTATTAATAATAAGAAAAATATTTACAAAAATAAACTTGAGGTGAAAACTGTTCATCCTGACTTAGTGAAAGTTATTAATTGATTTACACAAATCAAACACATAAATGCATGTTTTGATCCTCAAGATCAATTGAAATAGACAAAAGCACATAAATATTATGATTATTAATATTGTGAAATATATTACAGACATGTAAATTTTGGGCGGACACTTTTTTTCTGCTAACACAGCGAAAATTGAATATCTGAAAAATTTATGGACGAGTAACGCACGTCAATCACTGATATGGCATGTTTTTTCCTCCTACAAGTAATTTAAAACCACTTAAGACATTAAAATGGCAATGTTTTCTATAAACTTAAACGACATATACCAAGGAGTGAGCATTTTGGGTGAACAATTTGAATGCTGATATTAATTATGTCCCATCAATTGAATATTTCAGATAGCTGGATGAAAATCAAAACATAAAAATGTCAAGTTTTGATCAATAAAATTACTTTCAAGAAACAGAGATACATGCATACAAGTATCTGATAATGCACTGAAATCAAAAACAATATTAAAATGAAGTCAAAGCTAATTTAACTGGCTGACCTCCAAAAATTTTACATAAACATGACATATCCTAACACAGCATCAGCATAAAATAATCCAGCATCCACTCTGTGATCTACTGAATTTGCCTCAGCCTCCTTCATCCTCCAATAACCCAGAAAAATAAACAACTTGTTGCCTTTTTGTTGGACAGCATTTATTCGGACATACCAGTCATCACTTTCGACAGTACAGTGTGGAGAAAGGCTCAAAAATGGAGTCTGATTCATTGCGGAAGGAAGTCAGTCTCTGCATCACAGATTCATTCCCTATATTCAGAGTAGAGATGGTACCAATAACTAAGGCCTGGTTAATCTCTTTCAGAAATGCATTATGCTGTTTTCTCTCTCGCTCACTGGCTACTTTTTTTTCACTTTTTGGAGATTGCTTGCGAAAGGAGTTGTTTTTGAATAAACTGTCCATTGCTTTCTTCTCTGGCCTCTGAAACTGCCTTGTTTTTGCTGAGAGGCCATTCTAAAGTCTTGTTCAACTTGCTTCTCACTTTCCTACAAAGGAATCCAGAAGAAGCACTGGGTGCACACCTCCACAAACTGTCTAAGAGCCCCAAGTTTCTCTCTGATACCATGTTGTTTGTGGGGGCACGTCGTTCTTTGCAGGGCTTCTCTTGATGGGTGCCAAATAATCACCACTCAGAAATGGTTCCATTTAGTTAGTCAGGAATGTTCTGACAGCTGAGCATATGCTATGCAGAGCTTGTAATTGTAGCTCTCTTTCTCTTCTGTGCAGTATCCTATGAGGGAAGACAGCATCTCATGATTTTGTGGTTGCCTCTGACCTTTGAAGACAACAGCTGTAGGTTGCAGAAGCTGTGCAGTTTCTTTCAACCAGACATCAATGGCCTCACTGCAAGTTCTGATGAAAGGGACCCTGATGAAATAGACAAGCGTAATACAAAATCAAACTTTAGAATAAGCAAACATCACTAGAGAAGAAATAGGGAGAACTTGTTGCAGTAAATTGACTCATATGTAGAGAAAGCAATTATGAAACTAATTCTGAAAGAGTTTGCAGGCTTTAGTCAGTAACTGTCACAAATATCTTAGAGAGGTTTCTACTACATACCCCTAAACAGAGGATATTGGTACTTGACCTTTTCTCATTTATACCAAAAAGACAACATCATGATCATAAATGTATATTGTATGTTGGTGTCTTACTTTTTTATGTGTTTGGAAACTTAGAATCTCAGGGCATTAGCAGTTGAAGATTAGAGTAATCAGACTGTTGTGACAAGAAAGATTTTGACATCCATGGTTCAGTCAGCACTTTTCCCGTCATTCCTGATGCCATGCCCAAACTTGAACAAAGATCTTTGGGGGTTCTTCAGGTCCTTTTCGATTCTGAATCAAATCTGTCCCACTGTCAGAAGACAAATTAAAAAAAAAAAAAAAAGACTGGTCTATTATTTTCAGTTCAGGAGGTACAAACTTTGTTGGCACTGCTGCTACTTCACGTTTGGTTAGCATTTCAAATATATTGAATACAAGTCTATAAATTATCATGATAATTACACCTATTCATAAGATTATGAACAACCACCTCCAGCTGTTACTGAATACGCAAAAACATGTTCAACATTAAAACAAAAGGATATTGTTTAAATTTAAGTCATGTATCATTTGTAGATGAACGAATTTAAAGATTGTCCATTGAATTTTTTTTTTTAATTTAAGACCCCCCCCCCCCCCCCTTCCTCTATGAGACACCAAATTGAACACAAATCGTGAGCTCAGTTCTTTGTTGCCAAATCTCCATTTTTAACATTTTGGGGAAACTGATTAGTTGTGTTTAGCAACTGTTTTTGCACATAGGAGATAGAACAAAATGATTTTCAAAATATACGTGTTTGGGCAAGTGATCAGTTAAATGATTACAGTATATGGTAGATATACTACTATCCCTTTTTCATATGACATATATATAGCTGTTTGCTTTCTGCTTAATGGTTGGCTTTTTGACTTTGCCCCACCCTTATGCCACATGAAAGCAAGAAGAAGAAAGGAACAAAGCAATTAAAAGCTTTGACTGTTATTAACCATTAGGAAAATAAATAAGTAACAGATTTCCATTACTTAAAGTGGTGCGAAAAGGTTCTCTGGTCGGAACAGCTCTTTGGAGTTGAAACACAAGAAATCCTCTGCGACTGTGTGTGTGTGTGTGTGTGCTTGTATGTATGTGTGTGTGAGAGAGGGAGAATTGCTGGGAAAAGGGAAAAACATAAAAGTAGATGAAGTAACAAATAGAATACCTTCTGTGATTCTGTAATTGACCAGAGGAAGGCATAAATGTGGGGGAAAAAAAGGGCGGCATTCCAGAGGGTTGAAATAGAGGTGTGACCCAACTGCTGAGGAGCTTTGCTAGTGCTGTCATTGCAGCCGTTGCTGTGGATTTTTTTGAGATCCAAAAATCACAAGCATGGCTGCTCATAAATTCACACAGAGACAGGGCAGTAATTATATTTTTGTGGAGCTGCTTGGAAGCACTGAGCTACTCGTAAATATCTCTTGTAACTTGTATATTACACAGAGTGCTTGACAACTGTCATTCATCACTTTACTGCAAAATTAAGGTGAACCGAGCGAGGACAAGATCTGAAAAATACTGTCATAAAATTCACATTAACTCGTACATCCTGAGATAATCAGCAGCTCTAACTGAGTCCAGTTTAAAAGTGACCTGAAGACTTTCCTTCTGACAACACTTTATTGGTACATCAGGTCTGGTTGATGGCACAGACTAAACAGTCAATTTGAAGATCTGTTAGCACAGCCAACAAGAGCCCACAACCAAGTTCAAAAGAAAAAAAAAAAAGTTAAAAATGAATATCAAGAGGATTCTCTTTGTTAGTTGTTTCTACTTTTCTTCTTCAAAAGTTGTGTAAAAATTTTAAAAAATTTTTATAATTAGTATAGTTTTGCTCACATCCAGATTGACATAATGGCCACAGAGTAGCATAGCCACTACATGAACTGTGATTTCAAAGAAGCAAGAAGTGAAGCCTTTGAATGATACAGGTTGACATCCACTTACCTGATATTTAAACTCTACATCTGTGAGAAATACTGTATTTTCCAAAACCAGTTGATGTTTAGTGTGTGATAAGATAAGACAAGAAACACTTTATTTTTGCTAGAGAAAATTTCATTCGTAACTGTTGTGATACATTATATTTGTAAAAAATATCCTCATTACAGGCAGTCAACAGTATCACCCACAGCATTAGAACAAGGCAGGCTCAGGGGGACATTGCTTGGTAAGCGTTCTACTGATGGTAGAAATAATTACTGTTGCACTGACGATTGGTTCTTACATGCAACAACTGACTAGTTCCTTTTTAATATTTCAATTTGATAATAAAGTGATGCATAGTCTTCCTGAATTATGTAAAGCTTTGATATACAGGCTTATTCATAAAGAGCATTGAAGTTACAATGATTTCCTTTCACAATTTTCACACAAGTGAAAAATATGAACAAGATATCCTGCCTTTTAATTTCTGGCAGCAGCCATTCCTACATGCTCATGGGTCTTCTTGGTTAAAACTTGTTGAAGAGGGACAAGAATTGTTTCAATTGCTAACAGTACCGGTATATGGCAAGGGTTACCAAGTAAATCTTTGAAACTTTGGACAATCAGGACATATTTCTGTACTACAGAACACTAAACATGGTTTACAACTTGTAATACTGGAGATATAGAGACGTGTGCTCTACAATTTAATCAAAAATCGCTGAGATCTGTGAAAAATGCTATTTTAATAGCAAAAATGAAGTGCATACACATTGAAAACAAAACAAACAAAAATCTGCAATATTATGAGTAAAATATTTCTAATTACATGGCCGGACAAATGTTTGTGATATTCTAAAAAGGCAGCCATAAACAGGGCACTTTCTGTTAAAAAATGTCATCTCTGCCTACTGACTTGGAAGAGATTTATGTTTCAGCATTTCTGTGGCTGTCTGCCATGACTTTGAAACTTAGTCCTTACAGTTGCCTTTCATCATCTGTGAATGCTCTGTACATAGATAGATGTTCTTTGTGTTATTTCACATCTTAGCACTAGCAGTTCCATCTCAAATACAATTTTTTAAAAAAAGAAAATATTACAGACCCAGTACAAAAGGATACTATGACCAAAGTCGGCAGTGACATTCGATGCCTAGTCAAAATTTCTTAGGTTTTTTTTTTTTCAATATTTCCACACTTTGATCTCTTTTGATAATATAGTCTGCATTTTACGAATTAAAAAATGCTTTCAAAGACATAAAATTATTATATATTATATGGTGAACTTTAGCTTTCACTGCCAACTGTGGACTTGAATGAAGTCTTCCCACGGCTCATAATACGTAGTGGCAAATGTGTGTCAATCCTATTTTATCTTCACGTCCAGAGTATCTCAGAGCCAACCATGGCAAAATTGAACACTCAAAATTACCACTCAGCATCCATCTTTTGTGCGATCAAACATGACAAATAACTACTGCCTTCAGCAGACTGATTGCTTCACATGCATTTTACACATTTCTTCCTATACAATGTGCTATATGCTATCTTCCACTCTACTTCGGCGCAAGCCCTGGTGGAGTGGACGGGCGTTCACTGGTCCTCACCCAATCTCCTAAATCTCTCACGTGGCTCCAAGCGCCACAGCCCGGGCAACCGCTTCAGCAGGTGGGCTAAACCATGTGAGGGGGTGATGTTAACACTGCATCACTAGCGGAATGAACATCCACGATGAGGTCACTGGCTAGGGCGGAAGAGTTCCAAG
>JBCAUA010502756.1:0-12971 GCA_038406235.1 Peronia verruculata | reverse complement strand
TTTGGAGGAACCCCCCCCCCCCCCCCCCCCCCAAATTTAAAGCCTGATTTTCCCAATCTCCGATCTAGCCCAGCAATTTTGTCTCATTTCGACTGGCCATGAGACATAGATCTAGATCTAGATTTACATCCAGATTTGATCCTTGACTTTTGCGAATGAAAAAAAAAAACCCAAAACACAGTGTCATTCAGTACCCAAGTGCCGGGTGTAGAATGGCGTCAGTTTTTAACATCAGAGGCGTGCATGCACAGTAGATGTTGTGGGCCATACATACTGTCACTGCAAGTCTGTGTGGCTGACTAGATTCACCAGTGAGCAAATAAGTCTTGTCGTTCACGAACAGAGTAGGACATTCACCCAGTGAGGTTTTTTCATGTTGCGACATTTTTTTTTGGCAATGATGAGAATGGTATGGAGGTCCTTTTGTATGGTACTGTACTTGGCATCACAAACCAAAAGAAGTTCAGCCTAACACCACCCCCCCCCCCCCCCCCCCCCAACCACAACAGAAACTGGTTAAGTCAAAATTTCATACTTGTAGGCTGCTTCATAATTGCAATTCGGGGAATTGATGTCAGTTCATGTACTGTTGTCACAGGCCATCACTTACAGTTTCAACATTTTTGTCCTGCTGAAACTTGTCCATGACTTAATCAAGAGTTCAATTCGGCCACTATTAACCTTAAGCGAGCACAAACTTAAACAAAACCACACCTCATGGTAATAACAATCCATTCGAACAGAAAACAAGAAAGGGGAGAGTGAGAGCAAGAAAGGCCTATTTTGTGCTGACACACCCCCCCCCCCCCCCAATATTTTAAGTTTAGTTATAATTTTTTTTTTTTTCAAATGGTGTTGGTGGTGACGGCATTGCATTTTTAAGCATTATTCCCTGCAGTGTCAGTTTGAAGGCATTGCTAGGATTGAACAACAGACCTGCAGTACAAGTGTTATCTTGCTATCCATCTCCTAGACATACAAACAAACAAATAAAAACAGAAAGTGGATGTTGTCCACAATCACAATTTTAAAATGCCCGAGCTTGAAATCATAAATATACAAAACAGCAGTGATACAAGTTACAAACAGCAATCGATAGTCAATGGATGACAGTGACAGACTTCTATGTACACTGTCAATAAGAACCTTAGAACACAGTCAGAAGGGAGGGGAGGGAGGGGGGATATTTGGACAGCAGATCACATTGTATGTTTATGATTTTGTGCCTCTTGGGAAGAATACAGATCTACACTCCAAAGAGAATTTAAAACATGATTATATACTTTAAGGTAACATAAGTGATCAAAGACCAGCATCTTTCTAATTCTCCTAAATCTCTATCCCTACCTTTTAGCTTTTCTTAAAAAGTGCAATATCCAGCTTTTTGCCAGTACTAGGCAGTTCTCTTTTGGAATCTTAATTTATTTACATCAGAAATTAATTGAGTGAGTCATTCTCTACCACACATCAATCATCTAACAACCGTTTATCAGGTCCCCTACGGTACATTTTTTCTCTACAATCAACCATATCTAGATCTAAATCGACCCCTGAAACTGGATATACACAATTTTCCTATATCCTCAAGTGATCAGTTTTCGCCAGGGATCAATTTTTGCTGTCTTGTGTGTTTCTGTGGTTACATCGGTGTTTTTTGTGATTGTGCATGCATGACTTTTCTTGTTTCATTTTCTAGGAGATGCCATGCAAATAGTGTTGAGCTTTTTGTGAGCTTTTTTCCTTCTAAATCACTTTCTAAGGTAAGAGAAACAACCAGACCTACAAAAAAATGGCATTTTCACTATTACTTTTTGGTTTCTAATGAAACTGATCAAAAGAAGCTTAAGATGATGACAGTTTTAATTTTTTCATGATGACATCATGAGTTGAAATGCAGCAGACAACAAACATCTAAAAATAGAAAGGAATTCTGCCCCTGTTCTATCATTTTCTATATAGCAAACCAAATTACCATAATGAACAATTTTCATTATGTTTCTCTTGTAAGTTTGAATGATAGGCCTATTATCCGGTAAAAAAACATGTTTTTTTTTTTTTTTTTTCAAATTTTTTTGTGTGTTCCCCGTCTCAGAGTTTTTCAATATAGTTGAAGTTTTAAAACATTTTGGAGTTCCCCAAGAGTCTCGTCTGTGTAGTTCATAGGCTAAATTTTCAACAATAACATGATAGACAAGGCCCTGAAAAATGACACATACTCATGGCGAAATCTGGTCCCAACCAGTGACCAGCTTCTTATTTGCTCCAAATCTGACCTCATTCACGTGAAGGCTAAGTAGGTCAACATAACGGCTCACTTGGATTGCAAAACATCGTGTCATAATCTATGAATTATACACCTTCCAAATGTAACTGAAATTCCTACTTCAATTCCTATATTTCTGTTGATATTTGATCTCTTTTCGCTCACTGAGCTTGACGCGGCGAAAACTGGTTCCACTAGATATATAAAATTAGATCTAGATCTAGATCTAGATATCTAAGTCTCCAAACAAAAACAAAATGCTGTTGCATAAATAGAAAGTCTCCACAATTACTACCAACCAGAGTTCACCCAAGTTGCGGGTGCGGACTTCCATACCGACAACTAGCACCCGATTTTTTAGTGCAGAATTCTGTATGGTCAACTTGATCTAGATCTAGATCTGGCACCCGTGGCAGGGGAGTTGAGTTTCAAGTGCAAAATAACGTTGGCGTAGTAGGCCCATTAAAAAAAGTAATATCTAAATCATAAATGCACAACATACCAGATCCAGAACTTATGCCTGACAATACACAATGATAGTTTTAGAATTAAAGCTAAATCTAGGTTTATGACAAAAGGCAGAGATCTATCTCACTCTAGTGAATGAATGGGCCAAGATATCAACTCAATGAGTCAATCTGACTTACGACGATGGTGTCTGTTCTGCCGCATCATAAAATTCGTCCTGATCACTTCCAGAAGACATTGCAAATATAAATCAGTTCTGGACAAATTTATGGTCTGGGCTACATATACATCATATCTTGATTAGACACAAAAATTAATATAATCAGGTAATGGATTCAGTGTTGACTTCCTAATATTTATGATTACACTTTTACGCCATATTGGTCGGCCATATTTATTTTGATTCGAGTAGGTGAAGCAGCCCTCTTTCAAAGTTTAATGTGTGTTCGAATATTTTGACTAATACCTATATTCCAAATTGATCAGATTTAGCACAAAATAAATAATAAATGAAATGGAGACTATCTTTTTCCGATGCCTTTCACAAACTCTGCCATGAATTTAATCTATTAAAATCTCATTTCTAAGAAATAAAAGCACTAGACTGAACCTATAGCAAATATCGTAATCACCATAAGTACAATATCCAATGATGCATTCGCTATTGGCCCGGAAAGTGACACAAAATATTTTGGAGACATAACTCAAAAATGCTATTTGTACACGAATTTAAACAAGCGTCTACATAGTTCTTAGCTAGGATTATTTATTCTGAAAATGGGTTTCAGAATAACATAAAATATTGCTAATAAGCTTCTAATATTTCGTATGCATCATATATGAACTCTAGAGTACTTCTTTACAATTTTTGTTAATAAAAACCGTGAAGTAAGGTAGGATTACACTGTAGCTTGACAGTTATAAACAGTTTCATTATCAATGTTATTTTTTTTATACAGTTCAGATAATTTTATTCAAAAGGCTGAAGAGCCCAGAGAAATCTATCTACCTTATGTTTTTATGACATTAGTTTGCATTTCATTGTCGTTCAAGTTAACAACTTTCTTATTAAAGGTTACCCAGGTTACGTATGGCTGTTGTCCAAAAGTTACGCTATTAATCGAAGACATTTTCATTTTGATATTTCATTTACTGATTCTATGCCACGATCGATTTTCAGTAGTATAATTTGTCAATGGCAGTGCAAATACAATGTGTTCATGTGTTTGTTATCATTTATGTCGTAACTATAGCCTTGGTACTCTTCTAAAGATAAAAATCATGATTGGACGACACTTCCTGTTTCCCTAGTAAATTTTCGGAGCTCCAACTGCGAATTCGTGCAGTCGACGTTAACTCACAACATGGCGAAAGATATTTATAAAAAAGATTTATATGCTATTATAGGTGTTTCAGAGGAGGCATCTGAGAAAGAAATACTCAAGGGTTATCGTAAGAAAGCATTGAAATGTCACCCCGACAAAAATCCTGACAATCCTAAAGCGGCAGAGTTGTTCCATGAATTGTCCAGCGCTCTCGAAATACTGACAGATACCGCTGCTAGAGCTGCTTATGACCAGCTACTGAAAGCGAAAAAAGCTACAGCCGCAAGGAACAAAGTTCTTGACAGCAAACGAAAAAAATTTAAGGAGGATCTTGAAGCAAGAGAAAAGGCTGCATTTGAACAAAGTGAAACAGCCAAAGCAGAAACAGCAGGAAAGAAACTTCAGGCTGAAATTGAAAGACTGAGAAAAGAAGGATCAAGGTGAGTACCATTTCACTCTTTTGCTTTTATGTGGATCCTTTTGATGCCATCTACTATAGTTGTAGTAAACTGGAGTTCAGGTGTGGAAACTTGCCATCTACTCTACCTGTGGTGATTCTAGCTAGATTTGTGATTTTATAAGCGAATCAGATTAATCAAGCAATAATATTTATTATATCATTCTGCGATTATATTTTTAATTCAAAACTGTAAAATAATAAATTTACTTGGGGAAACTTGCCAGCTAAAGTTTTGTAATTCAAGGCTTCTCAGTTCTACTTTCTACAGTACAACTACTAACTCTTTGGAAGCATAAAGGGTAGAGCAAATAAATACATTTAATACACTCATGACAATTTAGAAAAAGCTCATGTAAAAAAATGGTCCCAGTGTGTGCTTAGGCAGCTAGAAATTTTGTGTATTTGGAAGCAGTGGAGGGATGAAGCTGGTTTAACTTGTTATAAAATATGAATAGCTTATTTGTCCATAAGGAAATGCTTTTCCTTATAGGTAGGCCTACTAATAATAAAAAGAAACTAAAAAACAAACAAAAAGAACTAACACAAAAACAATGAAAAAAAAATTAAAGAAAGCTTTATCTAGCCATGGTGAACTTCCCTGATACTGGTGGCAAATTTCCCCAGATGATGACGAAATTTCCGGACAAGAGTCAAAGATGTAAAAACACCGAAACTTCTATAATGCAACTGAAAAAAGTAGGGTGATTTGGCCGAACTCTTCATTTTGATTGGTTGTTCAAGTTAGCGTGTATTAATAGAAAGCTAACACATGCAGTTGAAGAAAGAGAGAGGTTGAGTGTAGTAGCACTACCTGAAAGTGGCGAAATTAGCCGACTCTACTCTTAAGGCAGGTCTCGTTTCATAACTGATAAATCTACAAATTTATAGATAATTCTCTCAAAATCATAATCATGAAAGCGTCAGTAGAAACTACCACTGGAATGTGAAGGTTTCTCTGAAACATTTATTTGTGCTTCAGAAATAACAGATTATGTTAAATACATGTTATCTGGAGGATTCTCACGCTGAGTATGCTGAGCTTGTTTTTTTTATCCGATCAACTCCCTGACACTCCAAGGGTTTATTAGTGCAACCCTTTTTTATAATGAATCGTCATCTATTTCAGATTGTTGGAACAAGAGCAAGAAAGAATGCGAGAAGAACTCAAACAAACTATGCCCCAGGGTGAAGATGAAGTGAAGGGGAAGTCAACAGATGGTTCTGAACCTGCGAGAATCAAGCTGAAATGGAAAGCACAGAAGAATGACAACAGCAATGGAGGTTACAATTCTGACAATCTCAGGGCTATTCTCAGTTGTTATGGAGTGATCAACACGTTAATTGTGTCCAGCAAGCGAAATGGCAGTGCTATTGTGGAGTATGAGGCGTCTGGTGTATCTTCTGACATTCTGGAAGAATCGGGACTCAGAGAAAATCCCTTTTCTATAGTTTGGTTATCTGGCAAACCAACAGAAAGAAATGATAACCAGTCCACTGGGGAAGAAGAAGGTATTTTTGATAGTCGTGTCAATTTCACAGTTCAGTCCGATGGATATGCCAGTGTGAATTATGGTGGACAAAACAACACTCACGGTCCTTCAGTGAATTGTGCTAATAATTCTGGAAAGGGTGATGGTCGAGACTTTGAAAATATAGTCTTGATGAAAATGAGACAAGCAGAAGAGAGAAAAAAATTGATAGAGCAGATGATGAAAGAGGATGAAGATGCTGGATGACTGATCTGACCTCTAAAACAGTTACTTTCATATTTCATTTAAATGTATGATGTAAACAGTCATAGCTTTGCATATTTCTACCATTTGCTGTTGTGTTATTGTCATGTTTCTATCCTTTGTGTTCATTTTTATGACCCAGACAGTTATGGGCTGTGTTTGTAACTGTGTGTGGTATTTTTTGTTAGTGATTGTATTGACACAAATGACAGCCTGATTGAGGCACTTATTCAAGTAAAGCTACCGTTAACAGCAGTCAAATTTAAACATAGAGTGAAATTTAAACAGTTAAACTGTCATTTAACTCTCCCAACAAATGAACTCATCTAATAAAAATAAATTCTAGTGAGTCGAGCGCCATCTTTTTTTCTTTCTTCTTATCCTTCTCTACATATATTAATATATAAACATGGGTTGCCTTTTTCTTTGATCATTAATTTCTCAAAAATGCACTGAGGCTTCCTCAGTCTAACTGAAACAATTTCATGTACTTTCAGAATCTTAGTTTGACATTCGAAATCTGGGCTTTCCGACAGGCTTGGCCATTTAGATCTGTATTGAAACGAAATGGATAATAGTTTTTAAATAATGCATATCATCTCATATGAACTGCACAAAAAATTATATATGTATTCTTGTTCTCTTTTTGCCCTTTTTTGTGACGGCCATTATAGCTGCACAAAGAAAGGTAAGTAAAAAAAGTGTTTTCCAAAATGTAAGTGAAGAACTGTTTTTATTTGACGCATGAAATTTACAAAGTGAAAAAAAAAAATGCAAAGCAATTTGACCCATTTTTACTGTTATAAGACTAATGCAAATATTGAAAAAAAAAAGTCTATTTATAGATGAGAGGGCTCTATCAGTTATGGTTTATGTGAATGGCATTCTTGTAATATTGTGGAAGAATCAGTGCCAGTGCTGTGGTCTCAGCATTGGTTGCTTTTCTGTTGAAATCTCAATTGTAATTGTGTGTATGAGATAGTGCATGTGTGGAGATGGAATCAGAATACTGGTACAACTCATGTGTTGATATGACATATTTTTGCTGTGCAGTTGCTGTCTGCTGAAATCTTTTTTGTCATGGGTATTATGATATGTGCACATGGCAGCAATAAATATACCATGGATAAAATACAAGTTTTTTTTTAATCCATTTTGTGCCATCTTGTCAGAAAAAGAATGGAAGAAAATAAAGACTTGCCAGATTTATTAATATTGGGAATGATTCTCCCAAAGCACTTATGTACATGTGGTAATGTACCTGCAATGATAAATGATCACACACAATCGGCTCAGTTAAATCAAAACCCTACAGGATTTAGACCTGCTTAGTTTGACACTATACATATATTATACAAACAGGAATAAATAAATCAAGCACACTTCTCTCAAAATCAAGTGTTTATTTTCCTTCCATGTCTATAAATTAATGCAAACAGAATAAATATCATGTAGTACATAAAAAATCTCTTCAGTCTCATCTCTTACGTGCCAATAATGAACTCCGATATGATACACTGTAGTCAGGGCAAAACAGTAATGGGCTCATCCATCATCATTTCAGCATTTTGATAATCATGAGCAGAGATGTAAATAAATGCCTTTCATTAAGAAGGATACGACTATGCTCATTTAAAATATTACATTTCAAATATATCAGTTAGTGCTGTCTACTGGTGGTATTATCTTGGTAAATCCATGGATTTTTCCATTCTTTCATTTTGTGCAGAATGGATGCTTTCATTTCACTAGCACACACTACGAAAAGACAGATGGAGTCATCCATATTGTTTTATTATTTTCAAATTAACAAAATAACAGCTTGTTTATGCTATGACTGCTTGGAAGAAATTCTTCATAAACTTATCTTTATAGGTAGATTTTCTGTCAACTTTCATAATGTAATTTGCATGAACAAAAAGAACCTCTGGTGCACAAAGGGACTGACCAGCCAAACCTCATGAAATCATCAACAGAACATTGAAAAAAATGGTTAACAATTCTTAACAGCAATGTTAAACAAGTGAGAGAGAAAAAAAAAACATAACAAAAGAGACCTTCTTGCATTACTCACATCAGTAAAGTTTAATGAGGTCACAAAAACACACAACACTCAATACTTGGATGACAACACTCACACAGCCAACTAAGTTCCTACTGCAAACAAATGGCAGATCATTATAGCCCAAGAGGCATCTAACACCATGAATATATATATATATGAAAAACAGAGGTTTTAAAAAAGGGGGAGAGGAAAAAAAAAAAAAGGCTGCAGAACAATATAAAAATATAAGGGAGCTATAAAATGTAGCAAAAAAATACAGAAATGTCTATTTCCGTCAATTTCTGGTATCAATTGAGATTGAGCGTTTTAATTCTACAATTTCAAATTTTAAAAGAAAAAGAACATTTATCACAATTTCCTCTTGCATCTCCATACAGATCTAGCTAAATCCTAGACACTCTCCAGCACAATGACACTGCATTATGTATGGAAAACATGATGTGCAGTGAAACTTGACAAAGTGAACAAATGCATGTAGAAATCTAGAATCACATTTCTGGCCCCTCCAATTCATGAATCAAAAATTAAAAAAAAGATAAAGATTACCACAAAAAAAAAAAAAAACAGTCTGGTAAATCATATACATGTATATATCTCTTACAAATTAATTACAGAAGAACATTGGATCATTTACTTAGCTGCATTTGGTCATGTTCAAGAAAATATTACCTCCACATAATTACAGTACTAAAATTGTGTCATAAGTTCATACTTATTTCAAAAATTGACAGGACAAGTAAAATAATCTGATTTATCTACCGGTACACATAAACACCCTGAATGATCGAAAAAATCATGCTGCCTTTCAAACATTAACAAATAGTGCCTGAACTTGCCCTTCTTTCCCAGTTTCATTTCTATCGAAATAACCTCCACCAGGAGGTTTAAAGATGCACAACGTAACCAGTTTTATCTATGTGTGCATTTTTATCTTACACTAAGGCTACAATAACAGTTCACAGATTCACTTACAAGCTACACCATCATTCATTCTCAACTAACTTTCATCTTCAGTTCTGTTTATTTGCTAAACATCACTTTAAAAAAAAAATTAAATCGGAGTATTCACTGATCAATATATAATTAGCATCTTCCTTTGCTATTTAGAGATCTCATAACTGTACTAATTATTTCACCTGTGTCAGCCTTCTAAAGAAAATGTAATTAATACAATCATAATACAATTCATGAAACAGTTACTCTATAACATCAATTAGTTTGCTTCCTAAAAATCTGTATATTTAAGTTAAAGTAGCTCATGAGGTTTGTGGACTGTTGAGATATGAGCCATTCTCAGAAGGTCGACCATAAGATTGTCACATGTAGGGCAATTTTAAAACAGCCTTAACTAGATTTGCAAACACACTTTATCAGTACCTTCAGATAGTACGGTAGGGCTATTATCTTAAAAGGAAAAGATAACTCATGGTTATTGCTGTAGGTGGCCCTGAAATGTAGATGTCCCAAATTACGCAAATGTAATGATGACACAAGAAAGAGTAATTTTCTGATGATTTTTGACTGAGCTCAAATAAGAGGACATAATTTAGTAAGAAGCAAGTAAGATGATCAAAATGTATTTCGTGCCACCAAGTTATTTTAGGATCATATTACAGTCGACTACACCTGAGTTGAACCCTTGTGAGTCGATCTTTTTTCTTGGAACAGGTACCGACGCTTCTTTACTTTATTAAAAATCATACTGATGAATCGATGTCGACCGACCCGTATTCACTAATGAGTCGATCTTTTTCTCCTGACCCCGTCCTTATAAGATCAAAGGAAAAAACAATGCTTGAGTCAATGTAACTAATCTCAGCTCGCGTGGCACTTCATACACATTTTATGCTCCTCCCATCACGCATCAGCACTACTATAGACTAACTTGAACTGTCAAACTGATTCACTGGACTGGACTAAACCTCCCTCAGACTATGTGATCAGAGGCCGACAGGTTACTGTCTCCTCCTCCTTTTCTCACCTAATCCACGATCTTCCCCGTCTAGCCGCGGATGTTTCGTACTCACACCCACACCCCCTCCCCGCTGTGAAAGTGTCATGCAAATTTGCATAAGGGGGGTAGGAAACGTGGTGTCGGCAAGCGTCTTTGATGTGGGGAAATTCTACAGCCGCATCGTTGTTCACACGTGGACGTTACCCGGGGAGTCGGCCCTTGTTCTTCGCATCGCGGGGAACTTGCTCGCCGAACTAGTGGGTAGCAAGGAATTGTTATCCCCCCTCCTTCTTATTTTAACTCGTGATTTGGCCGGTTATACCTAGACATCTTTTCACTAGGCTATTGCGGTCAAAATGAGAACAGTGAGGTACTGCACCGTCCCAACCCCGCCCGTAGATCGATTCAGCGAATGTAATGTTTATCATCTTGAAAAAGGCCTAGTTAGTATTTCCAGTGTTTCATAGCATGATGAGGTGGGAGGAGTGTTGGAGGGTGACGAAGATGCGTGCGGCGCCGATCGTATTGAATTGAAATTGAATGTTCAGGAGGCAGGGTTGGGAACATGACGGCCGATCACAACGAGCGTCTTTAATGTCATGGGTTACATTAAATTTATTAAACTGAACCAAAAGCTAGATCTAGATTTAGGTCGATCTCATTGCAAATGAACGAAAAAGATCAAATTTGATCCTCGATGAAAGAATGCGTAAAGGGAACTAACCATTATAATACCCGACAATATGTCATTCCAAAGAAGTACATTGTACATGTAGTAGTGCCTAGTTTTGTGACATACGGGTGAGTCGAAGTACGGATCAGTCGATTCTATTTGTCATCACCCACCAGCATCGACTCATCCGTATTCCACTGTATCTCATACTCATTCTTTATTCTCACATCTTTTTTTTTTTTCCTCCAGATACGTCTTGAATATATTAGCATCGCCACTTGTCCCTGATGATGAGGGAAATTTACCTTCAAACCTGCTGGACACCATCTTTCTGTCAGCCACAAACCACTCTACTGTGGCACAGGCCATGGTGAAGACTGTTGTGGATTATGGCATTGACTTCCACAATGCCATTATTTTTAATTCTGACAATGCTTCCTACATGAAGAAGGCCTTCACGGATGTACATGTACTGAAGGGCATCTTTCCTGATGCCGTTCATGTGACCTGCATGGCACATGTAATGAATCTCCTGGGGGAGTCATTCAGGAAACCATTTGAGGCTGTTGACAAGTTTGTCAAGGCCTTCAATTCCCTCTTCTGGAATTCCCCTGGGCGGAAGGGCAGATATCTGCGTTATCTGACTACAGCACTGGGCGAGGAAAAGCCAAAGATGGCACCCAACCCAATTGCAACAAGTTAAGCATTCTACATTTTTTGTAATTCAGAGAGAAGGGAAGGCTAGACAGAGAGAGAGAGAGAGAAAGATGCTCTGTAAAACATATAGCTATCAAATTTTTCTCATACTACACTCATACTTTCAATATATCTGTCTCAAGTTATAAGACTTATATTTTGATTATAGATATCATGCCAACAAGAATCATGTGATTGTCTTCACTTTTTCTAATCTATGCTTAAATCTTCATGTTCATAAATCATAGTTGAACAATTCTGAGAGAAATTTATGTCTGTGTCTAAGTGTGTTGATTTTCCAATTGAGAATGGTAGAGTATGTATTGTTGGCAAATTTTCACTGTAATATCTGGAGCCTTACTTCTTTGGTACATTCTCACTGGATGAGCCGAACTTCTATGTACACCCACAAAATCAAGCGCTCCATTTTTTAGTATTTCATACAGAATTTTAATGAAATGTATTTCTTTCCCCAGATGGAACTGCTGGTATGACTGTGTAAAATACCACAAAGAGCACCTGTTTATATTTATCAGCGTTTTCTCGAGGATGAAGCACTTCAATGCAAGGGGCAGCTGCCCGAGTCCCTCTCCACTCTACTTGGGTTGCTCAAAGCAGAAAACTTAATGTGCCTAAAAGCTGATGTTAATTTCATTGTGGAGAAAAGCAGCCTCTTTGTGCTGTTGACTGATGTGTTTCAAAGCCAGAAACCGCTCGCAATTAACTTAAGGTATGTGGCATTGACTTCTGGAGTTTGGTCCGGTTTGTCTTTAGAACTTAGAAGGAAGGCATACTTTTCAAAAGCTAAAATGTTTTCTCCCACAGATTTTACTTCTAGATGAGATTGAGGTGTAATAAAGGAGGATGAATGAACATTATGATTTGGGTGGATGAATGAAAGTATGATTTGACTTCCATCAGTTAATTGAATGTTTCCTGTATGCTACACTTTGCTTTCTAATGGATTTACATTCAGTATGTTTAGTTGGTGGAAGGTTTTGCGGTTGTTGTAACAGTTTCCATGCTGTCATATAATTTCTTTTTCTTTCTTTTTTTTTTTTTTTATTCCTGTCATTAACAGAACAGGGTATGGAATTCATTAGAGGAATTTGAGTTTTGTACCCAGAGAACGGCGTCAGCAGAGCTGAAGCGGGAAAATTCTTCGAGCCAGGAATACCAGAAGAGTTAAAGGAGCAGTGCCAGAAGAGATATTCACAGGCTTTCTCCTCAGTTCATGAGAAGGTTCAAAAGTACAAGACCAAAGAGGGCCAGCCAGGGATTAAGTTCCTGGAAGAACTGAGGATTTTTAATCCTAAGGATCTTATGTGTTTGTC
>JBCAUA010502645.1:0-17036 GCA_038406235.1 Peronia verruculata | reverse complement strand
TCTATCTATCTATCTATCTATCTATCTATCTATCTATCTATCTATCTATCTATCTATCTATCTATCTATCTATTATGATAGCTGTTTTAATATTTTCCTTTTCTGTTGTACTTGTGCTGTTTGTTGTTTTTTTAACGAATATATCATGGACGCTAATAACTAATGACATGACAAAGACACTCTTAAGGATTGAGGCGGAAGCTCGTCTTTCACTATGCAGACACGAAGATTCATGAATATGTAGGACAAAGTATGAATGCACAGTTTCCGTGTCCTCTCTAAAGAAGAGCGATGCTGTTCCCAAGAGACTCACGATCTGACTAAATTATCATCATCATCATTATCATCATCATTCTCGTGACCAATATGATGTCATCGGAGTGCCATGCAAAGAGACAGCAATGGTCTCTCACTGTGCATAAGAATGGGTAACAGCCTGGCTGGTCCATTCTTTTTTGCCATTCTCAAACCTGATCTTGTCTTTTTTTCTGTCATTTCTTTCGATATTATCTTTTATAATGAACGGTTATGTTAAAATTATTGCCGTCATTCTTCTTCTTCTTATTATTTACTATTTTCATCATTATCCCCGTTATTATCATCAGTATCCTCATCATTATCATCGTCATTATCATCATTTATATTAATCTCGAAAGTCTTGGTCGGGACAGTAAGTGGCATGACCATGACAAATTTTCGATACTTTTTTTAGGTGCTTTGTTAACTTTTGTCCAATTCACATTTTGAGCTTTTTATTTTATTTTTTTTACATAACTGTCGTTACCAGGTTTTTCAAGATTAACAGACATCAGTTACAGATCTGTTTGCTCGTATCAAGTTACCTTCTCCATCCTCCCTACGGACGAATCAGCCGATGTCTCCTCTGACAACATACGTTTTAAATTTTGCTTGTCAGTAGCATCACGTAAGAGTGCCGGAATCTCATGTTCTGTTGTGTCTGTGTGCATATTTATTCTGCCCAGCTCCCGAAAAGACAACGTTTTTGTTTTTTTTTTTACTTCCGTGTCAACAAACTTCCCATTTACAAAAGGAAAAGCCTTTTGGCTTTAGCATGCAGATAAAGAAAGGCAAGCCACAAGATCACACGTACAGCACTGCCTGGATTATGTGTTTGAGATACTGACATTCCATGACCTGCTTGGAGATATAACCTGTAATGTAACTGAAACATATTTCTTAAACTTTTTTTTAACGTACTGATAAGTCATTGAAGATAAAGAAAAGAAAACCAGCAACAAAGCTTCAGGTGAAGTACCTGAATTTAAAAAGAAATTAAAAAGAAAAAAAAAATCAAGTGTCTAAGCTACTGTTGATAGGAGATAGTTCCTTCCAATAGAAACAGGATATGGCAAAGTTCAGAAACAATACAAATGGAGGAACAAGATCCTCAGGGGTGGGGGTGGGAGTGGGGTGTGTGGCAGTGTATGAAGGTCGTGGGGTTTGATAGAAGAATTTTCTAGACATTGTTGACAGGAAGATAGACACCTCCCATGAGATAAGATATGTGATGACTTGGCTTGGGGGGGGGGGGGTGCTTGCTGATGTGTACCGGAAAGGAGGGGAGGGGAATGGAAATTCGAGGAAGAGAGACAAGCTTAGGGTAGGTCGAGGAGAGATAAGAATGTGGCAGTGTCTGTGTGACTGTTGACAGAGGATCTTGAACGAAGATAGGATATGACTGGTATTCCAAAGAAAGACAGGATTCAGGGTAGGGCGAAGGGGACTGAGAAAGTTAGTCTATGTGTACCTAGTGCTAACGTTCTGAGGTTATGACCTTTGAGCATGTGAAGCTCTGGCAATCTGCAAAAGTCCAGGATTGGTGCAGTTAGGTCAGGGACACTTGAGATAGCACATTTATTGAACTGTGAGACCCGGTGCTGGGGGTCAATCCAGTCAGGATATATGTGAATCCTGGCCAATCAATAACATGATACGGCCAGTCTCCACACGGCCGGATACGTTCAAGATTGTCTACACCCCCACGAAATTAGATTGTGAGACGCGATATCAGTCAGGACTCCGCAGACCTTTTCGGAAATGTAAGACTATCAGAGTGACTGCTCTTGCTGCAGTTATGTCTGGGCAGTCTGCCAGGCAATTGTGAATTTTACACCAATGGAGAAGGGATATGAGCGAACGAAACAAAGTCGTCTCTTTTCCATTTGAGGATTGACCAATCAGTTTTAAATAGGCCTAACAGAGAATTATTTTGTTACCAGGCATGTTGCTTTCCTCTGCCAGACACAAGGAAGTTTGAAGCGCCGTAAAGAAAGGAACAATCACTTTTGCGTTCTTTGTTGAAGTGTACATCATGAGATATCCGAACATTCATGGTATCAGGGATTTTTTTTGTTCTTACAGACAATAATTTTTTTTAAAAAAAAAGGTAAATCTTTTAAATGGCAAGAAAGAAAAGTCTTCTTTACACTGCGTATTAAACACCTCTTGTATCGTGCCAAGGCAAGTAATAGGCTGGTTAATAAAAAAGACTTTAAATACCCCAAAATACAACAATTTCATTGATCAGAGTTTAGACTCATGGAAATAATGGCATACTGGAACAAGAAGTGGATAACAGAAAGTTTTTGTCTCGCTTTCGAAAAAGGCTAGATCGGTAGGACTTCTTATGGTTGTGTATAGACCTCGTAGAACACGGGGACTCACACCAGGACAGTGCACAGTATTGGTACAAAGAATATTGGCCTATGGAAAATTTCCCCGAACGATGGCGTCTTGGCCTACTGACTCTTCATCCAAGTTGGTTCAAATGTTTCTTCACACGCTTAACACTTTGCATGCCGAACGCAATACTAAACCTTTCTGAAATTCGTAAAAGTGCACCAAGTGATGGGAGTATCTGTTTCAGGGACCTCTATATTTGTATCCTGTGAGGTAAACTATTACAATCTTCCCCAACTCTATTTTTCTACCTGAAGTTTACAGACACCATGAACAGTCATTACCTGTGTCCTAATGTCTTGGCACGGAAAGTGTTAAGGTACATACAGAAATTTCGAAATATATTCTTCCTTATCCGAAAAGGCCAGAGGTTAACCGTCCCTACCCAAGAGGTCAGAGGACTCACTCAAAATAAACTTCCGGGTCTATTTTTCTAATCTTTCCCAGCCTTTCTGAGATAACTTCTCGTTGGAGGTTGAACAGCCAAATGTATACCGTATTTCCCAGCCCACGGTGGGATTCCACTTCTAACCCACCGAGCCCTCTAACGCCTATCCTCTCAACCACAGCGAGCCCCTGACTGACCGTATGGTGTCTCTTTACGCCTAGACAATAATAATACTAACCATCCGTCTGAACGCAATGTGACCAGAATCAGAATAAGGCAGGACACTGACTTACTCAAGCCCACATGGAAAGACACTGAGCTTTCAGACAAAAAGAGAACCATAAGGCCATAAGCGGTTTGGCGTCTACTCCGTGGCAAACAACCCACGTCACAGGTTGCGGATTTTGAGGGATGAAAGGATACGAAGATAGAAACTGTATTTTTTCCAGTGATTCCACAGTCCCTTGGTTTCTTAAGTAATAAAGCTCGACGTCTAGCCTTCTCAAATAAGGACTGATATATTTCAAAGGTCCCGTGTGTATGTTACGCTCGTTTAGGAACCCTCGTCAGTTAAAAATCGACAAAGAGTAGGTGGAGCGCCAGTGACCAGGCAAAAATTCTTATATCCGAATTTCTACCCATACTAATTATCAACAAAGCAAAACCAGCCACTTAAATTCGAGATCATTTTACTATTTGAAGCCGAAAGATTTAAGAAAACCATGTCCTTTCCCGCTGTCTTGTTCTGCTGCACCCTATCGCCCCCATCTCCCACGCCTTTCTTTCCAACCGCATCTTATCCTACAATGTGGTGTTGTAGTTGTCGTTGTCGTGGTAGTTGGCGTTTTAACTTTTGATATATCTTCATATTTTTCATATTATATGTTTAACATTCGGATGGAATGTGTAGTGTGAGGGCAGGAGACAGTAAATTATTGAGTTTCAATCTTATAGAACAATCTCGATGGCTGTTAACTTCAAAATGTGATGTCCTGTATTTTACCCCCACTCGTTATTTTGAGTCATCCCTCATCCTCACCGCCAGGTCATACATAGCTGTTACAGTTTATTTATATAGCAAACTCAGCTTTCTCTCTCTCTCTCTCTCTCTTTCTCTCTTCTCTTTCTCTCCCTCCTCTTTTCCTTCTCTTCTGTATTCTTTTTTATTCTCCCTTTTTTTTTAAATGAATTGTTGCATTTTTTTTTTATTCCACACCCTTTGAAAAATCATTTATTTATTTACTTTTCGCTTTCCTCTTCTCTTCATTATCATCTGAATCTCATTTCATTAGAAATTGGTATCTTGTCGATGAGTCTCTCTGACTGTCTCTCAGAACCCAGTCAATGAGCAAGAGAGTTGCAACCTACCACCAACCACACCTGTCATTCTGACTTACCTGCCTGACATACCTACCTCCTACGCATTGCTTTTCCAGCACCTTGACCTATCTGGTTTGTCCCCTGGGCTTAACCTCCCCAAATATGGCGTCCTACCACCACCTGGCCTGGTTTGCTGACGCAGGTGACTCAGTTGGTATCTTTAGATCCCCGGAAAATGTGACGTGGCTTTGTCCCGTTATAAAACCGACCGGGAAAGAGAGAGAGTGAGTGAGAGAGAGAGAGAGAGAGAGAGAGAGATTAATGGGAGGAAGGGGGGGGGGAAGGGAAAGGGAGATAAGTCCCTTTTCCTTGACAGTGACCTTTGCCCGCCACGAGGGGGTTACGAGGTATCAGCAAAGAAATCATACATAGGTGTGTGAAGTGGTTTGATCAAGCTTTTATGTACCGAGCCACAAAAGCTGTCGTTATTGTTACTTTTACATGATTACTTTTATCGTTGTTTGTGTATATTTGATAGTCTGAATTTTGTTGTCTTAAGTTCATTTCATTATTTAAATGCGTTTTTCCTTATATTGGTTCTGCATTGTATTTCCCCTCAAAAAGCAGTAGATAATAAATATCACGTTAGGTAACTATATTAACAAACAATCATTTCGAGTTCCTTATCTGGTGGAATTGGCTTTTGTTGTTGTTTTTGTTGTTTTCAACACTAAGTGGCTTCTTAGAATATTGACTTTTTTATGTTGTTGCCTTAATGCCTTACTGTTTGTTTGTCTGTTACTTTTTGGTAAATTTATATAATGGAGTTACATCGCTCTATCAGAATACACAGCTTTTGGTGTAATACATTGTTTCCATATGGACAGGAGAGTTACTCATAAGAAATGGGCGGGATGCCTGGCCTAGAACAGATAAAACAGACACACCGGGATGGGGAAAATCGTGTCACGCCGTGAATGAATGGGGACCGATATAAGGATAGTTCGGAGCTATAAGAGATACAATGTTGATGTGGAATCCGGAAACGTCAGTAGTTTCGTGCCTATGACCCGGATGTCTTGTGAGAATGTGATAAGTAAGGACGCAGAATGACATGAGGAATGTGAGAGGCTGCCACGGGTCCGGTCTGGGCCTGGTTAACTTTCACTGTCTACGTATCACAAGTAAATGAATGGCTTAACAGCCGAGCTAACAGTTATTTCATTCAGTATTTTGATTGATAGCGATTCCTCTGTACTTTCTTGCATTCTTCTTTAATCCTAAAAGAGATTACAAGGCCATTATTTACACTGTTAAATTACACCGTGTGGTAAAGTAAAGGGTGGAATTGGGGGAAGGGGGGGAGAGGAGGGTCGTGGGTTGGCCAGTAAATTCCTTCATAAAACAGGCTCTCTATTACAAGCCATCTCTCTTCACCAGCAAGGAACCATCTTATGATTTTATACGTAAACTTAACATATCAACACAATTTTCTTGTAACCAGTGCAGAAATTGAATTACTTCAACACTTTCCTTTGGCATTCACACCAATGAAGGCCTTATGGATGCTGCTATTGATCTCAATGGGTAACTGATCACTAGTAGTGGACAATTTTCCTCCAACAAAAAACTGTTGAAAGGGGACCGCTTACCCTTACTCTTGAGTTAGGCAGCAGGTATTAGGTAGGCAGGACCACCCCTTCTGTGTTTAAATAGTACGTTGGTAAGGCATATGTGATGAGTGAGGATGCTTTAACAGATAATGTCACTGTTACAGTGTAACCTTACTGTTATTATTATTTTTATGGTTATAGCTCGTTGGCTAGTTTTCATGATCAGAAATTGATCGATACATAAAATAAATGTCTTTTGTTTATTCATTTCAGATTTCTTGTTTCTGTCACAGTCTAGAATCGAGATGAATTTTACCGATAAATGTAATGTTTATCTGCTCAGACTTTTTAAAAATAGTACGAGCTTTCTCTTATTAAAAGTAGGTTATAGAAATTAATCTGTATGCTCGCTGCATTTCTATATGAGGATGAGAAGGAGCTGATATATTTGGGTTATTTTTATTACAGCTTTGATAGGTAAGAAACATTATTCACCCGCGGAAATCGAGTCGTGAATGATGGAAATAAGATAAAATGAGATAAGAAAAGACAAGATAGATAACATAGAAAAAAAAAAAACTTTATTTCTCCCCAAAACAAATTCTTCCCACTGTTGATGAGACAATATACATTAATATTATATTATTATTATTATTATTATTATTATTATATAACACACGTCCACACTTACATGCATGAGAACAAAAATATTACAAATAGCATCAAAACAAAGCAGACTCAAGAAAGATTGCCCCAGCTTGATAAGCGTGTTACTGATCGCAAAAACGAGGTTATGTAGCATTCAGGATTAATTCTCATATGAAAAAAAACACCCACCTCTTTCGGAGTTGTTAAGTTGTTTGAAAAAAAAAAAAATGGGTGCATAGAGTCTTCCTGAATAATGTTAAGTTTTGATACACAGGCCTCTTGGTATTAGTGTATTAGGAAGGAAGTACTTTCTTTTCCCTACTGCAATTATGTCCTTTAAAAAAGACTTTCTGAGGACTGACCATTGTGTTCATAAAACAGTCGTGGCAATATTAGAGGTAAACAAGATCTTTGCTCAAAAGGAAAAGCGAAAACCTGTTACAAAACACATTTTTGTTTCTCATGCATTATCACTTCCATAGAATTCACAGTTAAAGCCATTTTGGTCTTCGGCGCATAAATCATACACTTTAAATAAAAATCAAGGACACGGATATTTACAAAGTGGGTTCGACAAGACAGATAATACTGTGTTGTATTATGAATATTTTTTTCATATTCTGTTGCAGAGTGATAAAACACATTCAGTTGGAGATTTTTAGAGGGCTTGTTCGTTGTTTGTATTTATATTCATTTCTATTTATTTTTCATAAATACTCAGTGGGATGCGGTGATGCGGTGCCAGGGGATATAAGCAGGGAAATACTGTCATGGTGACCTCATAACTTGGTATGGTTTGGGAAAGGGAATGGTCAGCGGAGGGGGTGGGGGTATGGATGGAGGGGGTAAGAGTTGAATGTTTTCTCTGTCAGGCTGTCTGCGTGTTCACTCTGTAGGGAGCTCATGTCTCTCTTAATATTGGTAACTTTTGCGAGCTGTTGGCAGTCGGACATTCATATCGTTATCGAAATAATGGATGTTTTTGTTGAACAAAAAGAAAAGGGAACTAGGCGAGGTAGCGTTTGAAATAATGTCTTAGACTTCTATTGGTTGTAATCTTTGGCAGTAGAGTTTGTAGATGTAGTCAGTTGAGTATACTGGAACCTTGATCACATTTAGATCTAGTGTTTTATATATATATACAAATTGTACAAAAAGACGTTTTCTTGTAAGACGGGAAATCTCGCGGTGTCATGTGATGCTCTACAATTTGATGATTCAGACAGAAGATAATATGGTGATGTGGCTGTGCAAATGTAATAATTGATAAGGTGGGAGATATTAGGACGGAAAGTCTTGTAATGTGACATAGTACGAAATGGACGCCTCTGAATATTGTATCAAAACTACAAAGCTACAACAGAACTTATAAGTGGCTTATGGTCCACCTGAAATTTGGCACACAAAATTGTTGCTTAAAGATCTATGTTCCTACTTATAAAACGGACCGAGAAGCTTACCAACTTTCACGTTATTCTAAAAAGACGATAGTAATGTGAATTCCGAGGGTGTTTGATCCATATTGTACTTTTGACAGAATGACGAATTATGTTTTTGTTCCTGCGCTCTCCTTCGCAGAGCACCCAAAACAACAAGCACGTTTTTTTGTTGTTGTTGTTGTTGTTGTTGTTGTTGTTTTAGTGACGTTCAGCTTAGTCATTCAAAATACCAATACTGAGGTGCAGACGCTTGCCATACACTCTGAGTCTCAAGGCGGTATCGGTTTGACTTGCTATTTAAAAACAAAATCTCCTCTAAAGGCCCGTAGGTTCCCTACCTGTCGATAGAAAAATCTTGTAGTGTTGCACTGCACAAAGGGACCTCCCAGGAAGCCGAGTCTTTCACGCCAGCCTACTTCAAGACCAGTCAGCTGTTCACAAGTAAATGGGTTAAAACAAACACTCTCAAGTCTGAAAGGTCTAAAAATGCAGCTGACCAGGTTTTTACTAAAACACTAATCAGAGACCTGGAAAGACTTTTTTTTCCCCTTGATGACTTACCAATGCCAGCAAAGGGGGCATATTATGCAAGAACTATCGCTCAGCTGAGACACAAGACTGTCAGAGGTTCACACAGAGTGGTTTGCTGCTGTTGTCAGCGTTGTTGGCAGGATTGTAGAAGTCAGACCGTTTGAGCCGTCAGCTTCGCTCAGTGTAATACAACACAGTTGTTCGTCATGTGCTGCACTGGCCTTGAAGAAGCTGCATCTACTATTGTCGATGTTGCTGTTGTTGGTGTTGTGGTTGTTTGTCATTGTTGATGTTGTTGCTGCTGCTGCTGTTATTGTTACTGTTGTTGTTATTGTGTTTCTCTTGCACGTTTTGTTGTTGAGGGTTTGTTGTTCTTTCTTGCACGCCGACTGTAATTTTATGTCATTCTTTGGTATTATTATGACTGATTTTCTCAGCAGTAATAATTATTTTAATAGTAACAACAGTAATGATAATAATAATAATTTTAAGCTAAACAAGGGCCCCCAAAACAGAATATACCTACAATAGCCATACCTTAAAACAGTTTCCCGTTTTATTTGAAGAATCAGACCATCACATTGTAATAGAGAAAATATACAGTTATATACAAAGAATCACAAGGACGATGAGCTGGTACAGTGCTCTTTAAATCTCTTAACAAAACAAAATGTATGTCAGGGTCTTTGAGAGGACCTACCCAGAGATGCTGAAAGCTCATTTTACTCATAATTATGATATGATCAATTTATAAATTAATGAAAAAAAAAAAGCCAAGGGTCCTTGAATTTATTCAAAAAGCCCAACGGAATGATAGAACATTAGAAGCTTCCAGACTAAGAAGTAGGCCTATCTAAATCAAAATTCATAAATTTGGAGCTAAAGCCGGAAATGTACGAATGACAAATTTAGAAAAGGGGGGAGGGGGGGGAGACAAGAGAGATTTATAGTCACCTCGTCAGAAAACGTAAAAGTGAAGTTCATTGATGATAAAGGAAAAAAAAAAAAATTGTGAGATAACTTCTTTCAAAACAGATTTGGCCGCTTTTCATCGTGGAGTTCTTATTCGCACATTAAATCTGAGACCGCTTAAATTAGAGCAGAGAGGGTTAAATTATTTGTAGGATTTCTTTTTCCAGTTATATTCTTAAATTTCTTAACGTTGCTTCATCGGAAAGCCAAGAAAACATCGGTGGTATCGTTGTTTTTTTTTCTTCTCGTGTTTCGCTTTTATGTCTTACCCTGTGTCCATACATTAATTTTATTTGCATATACGTGGGGCAAAAGTGCATTGTAAAGCGTCCCCTACTTTCAACAATATTGTTGGACATATACCTCGAGAATTGTTATTTGTTACCCTATAGCAAACACATCTGCGGTAATGTTGGAATAAACGATGTAGATTATGGGGAGAAGCGGTGAAGTTGAGGCGGAAGGATTGAAAGAGGAGATAAGATGAAATTTAAAAAAAAAAAAGGGTAAAATAGATAACTTTATTTTTCCTCCCAAAGTTGAAATTGTTTATACAATGCAGAAACGAGCTAGGTTCGAAATCATACTGTAATGAAGAAATCGTAAAAAAAAAAAAAAAATATGCATGTTCAATATATTATTAATTAATCATACATTCACTTGCATATCATCTTCTTGCACATACACACAGCTACTCATAAAAATAATAGAAGAGGGAAACGTGCAGGAGGGGGCTAAAGACCCACACTCACACACACACACGCACACACACACACACGCACGCACGCACACACTCGCGTACACACACACACTAACACACGCACGCACGCACACACACACACACACACACGCACACACAGAGAAGAAAGGAGGAAAATTCAGTGTTGATATGTGTGTATTTAATGGGAGATCGTTGCGCCGGCCCTATTATTTCCCATTTGCCAGACAAGAGAAATGTTCAACAAGCAGCGTAAAAAGGATTTTAAAAAATAATCATATTCTCGCCCTTTGCTTGAAACATGTCCCATGAGAAATCCCTAGAACATAATGTTATAAAGAGAATGTTTCCTTCTTATTGTTACATTTTTATCAGTTTGTATTTTTTTTTTTTTAAATTTTATTTTATCATTATTTTATTTATTAATTTACTTATTTGATAGTCAGCCTTTCAAATGACATGAAGTAGAGGAGATTTTTCCTCTTTTCTACTGTTTGCTCAGCACCTCTTTTGACTGGCAAAGTGAAGCAGCAGAGCAGGACACAACGCCTCAAATGTTTGTTTCTCTCAAGCAAATGGTACAGTAGAAGATAATAAAGATATATATAGACCTGATGAGAGAAACCAATTCTATTACTAGCATGTCTGTCACCACCACCACCTACAACAATAAACGCAACAATAACAACAACAATGACAATAACAAAAGCAGAAACAACAAAGTTGTAACGGAATAAGACCGTCACTGGTGGGCACGCACTCCTATGCCATTGATGCAGGATTCACATTCACTCAGGGTATTGCAAAATCTTCTCTGTCATCTTTAAACATAGAAGTTGGTGAGAGGATAAGCTGTGACTCTGGCGTTGTGACTAATCTCACACACAGCAGTGGGATTCCTGGAGAGGGTGAGAAAGAGTGAGTGAGTGAGTCAGTGAGTGATTGAGTAAGTGAATGAGTAAGTGAATAAGTAAGTGAATGAGGAAGTGAATGAGTAAGTGAATGAGTAAGTGATTGAGTTAGAGGGTGAGTGAGCGAGTGAATGAGTGAGTGAGAGAATCAGTGAGTGAGTGAGTGAGTGAGTGAGTGAGTGAGTGAGTGAGTGAGTGAGTGAGTGAGTAAGTGAGTGAGTGAGTGAGTGAGTGGAGTGGAGTGGAGTTGGTTAATATTTGGAGGGAGGGAGTGACTGCGTGAAAGAAGCTCAAGAGACGACAGTGATGACTTCGTGTGATAAAGATGTATAATTAAACGTGAGAGAATTTTCTAACTTAAAAAGGAGAAGAAAGAAAAAATAACGCACATATACACGCACGCACACATGCATACACACATACACAAGCACACACAGAAGTACCAAAAAAAAAAAAAAAGAAATTGAAAACATCCCTAAATTTCCCATCAATGCATACTTAATTCAGCTCATTGATTTTCTCAGTGTCCGTGCTGAGACTAAAAAAGACAGACGAGCAAGGTGGAACTGGGCGGGACAGAAAAGTGAACGCTGGGTGTGCGCATGCGTGCCACAGTCCCACTGTCTGGAAGTGTTTTCCCGATGTTTGAATACACAGAAAGAAGGAGATGGTAAATAGATGGGGGGAGTGGGGAGAGAGAGAGAGAGAAAGAGGAGGGATAAAAGAAAAAGAAAGAGTAGGTGGCGGTTAGAGCAAAGAAGAACTTGATTGGATGAGAAGAGGCGAGTCTTTGATAATTCTTTGGGGGGAGGGGGGGGGGCGATGGAATCTCATAATCAATCTCAATACCTATATATAATTATATTGTACTCTATTTAACCTAATTTGTCCGCGATTTTTCATTTGTTACTGTACGACCAGATCCATCTCCTCCCTAATTCTAACCTGTTCACGTTGTCTGGAGTAACAGCGACATTACCCAAACTGCTATGGCGATCGCTTGCCAGAAAACCTTACCAAAAGTATAAAGGCTGTAAAGCATGGGAGGTGGGAGGGGGAGGGGGGGGAGAGACTTTATTTCCTCCAAGAATGAGGGATGATTCTTGATTAAAACAAAACAAAACCAAAACACGACACCTTTATCCTGAACTCATTTGGAAAGAGATAGAAAGGAAAACAATAACCTACATCTATCTCATTAACCTATCATTTCTGTAGACCACTTGACCGGTAGATGACCATCCTGTCTGGGGCAAGAGCGATAGGCTTATCTCTGGCCACCATGTGCGCCACTTTAGAAATAGTTCATTATTACAGTGCCGTTTTTTTTTTGTTTTGTATTCTTCTCAAATCACCCGCTGCCCTCTTGCCCCATTTCCAAATCACATATTTTTTGGTTCTTGGCGATAAGAGACTAGATTTGATGCTTAGTCTTATCGGTTCATGAACTGGGTTAAAAGTTTTCAGCTCGGCTAGACCAATAATAGATGAACCACTACCCCCGTTGGACTATAATAACAGGAATGCTTTTGCAACTTCTCGGCAACCTCTCTAATTACGTATTCTGGTACTTTCTGCCTAAAAAAATCGGCCGCAAATTTATTTGTCTCTGCATTAAGGCATTGCGGGGACCTTTCATACTCCCACTGAGCACGTTAGATATTGGCATTTTGCTTATCAGAGCATTTTGAAATCTTCTCGGTCCCACAGGCAAACCTCTAAGTCACGTTCCTCTCTGCTTTCAGCCATAGATCTAGCTTTTGGCTTAAACCATTTTTCTCTTATCTCTATTCTTACTGATGTTCTATTTAAACCTACAAATGGAAGAAGAAAAAACTGCTCGCGTATATCACTGTTTCTATAGCTGTTACCATAGTCTGGACATGACAGTTTAAGCTAGATGACAGTATTAGACGAGTTCTTTGTTACTGTATTGTGTTTTACTGTTTGTATGTTATCTAAAGATGTATATAAATGCAAAGTATGCTGAGCGTATCATTAGTAAGTCAGCAAACTCAAACTTCTAAGAGTTGACATATATTCTCCCCACTAATCAAAATCTTACACAGCGTGTTGTCTTGCATTAAATATCAGCATGAAAACAAACAACAACTCCAATTAAAGACCTTTGTGTTCACGATTTAGTGGTCGGATGACAATCGTGACATTAATTATCTCAAATTCAGAATGTTCAGTCTGATCGCTCTATCACAGTGTAGAGATCAGAACCCAACTCTTCCGCGGATGCCGGTGTCAGTTGAATTTGCTAGTCCTTGTTTTGTTTTCTATTGGCCGTGGTGCAGGATCTGGAATAACCAAGAATGAATCTCATAACGATCGCCGTCCCTGACCGGTCTGCCACTGTCACTAGGATAGGACTGGAATAGCACCAGGCGAGATTTTACAGCTCACTAACTAGTAATAATCTTTGGTTTTGCTTTCTGCTGGCTGTGATGTCGATATGGGACAGCCAAGAACAAACTCCAAGGTGATCACTGTCCTGACTTTCAAAACTGTTTCGTTTGTTCACTAGGCCAGAACTAAAATAACACCGGCGGATCTGGATTGATATTAATTCGTCATAGTCAATGTTGTTTTCTTTTGTTTTTCCCCCTCTCTATCGGTCATGTCTGATGTGCCACAATCAAGTACGAGCCCCACAGTGGCCGCTGATCTGATTTTGAGAACAGGACCGAGCCAGATATCACACGAACTGACTTATGCAGTACACTTAGTGGCAATAGTACATGATTTTGCTGTTGCTGGTAGTGTCTGATATCAAACAGCCAGAACAACTCGCATACTGATCACTATCCAAGTTTTCACTGGTTTCAGATGTTTCGCTTCTTTTTCACTTTGGCCCAACCCGAAGACAGCAGTTTATGTTAAGGTGTGGAACAGCTATGAACAAAGTCCACAGGGATCACTGTCCTTGACTCTCAGAGCTGACTTTTCAGTTTTTCAATGCAACAAAGCCCGAAGACAGCCGTGTGTGGCGTGTAATAGCCAAGAACAAACCCCGCGATCATCACTGTTATGATTTTCCAGAAGTGGATGTTACCCATTTTAACTGGACAAGGAGGGAGAAAACAGCCATGTCATTGTGTAGTGCAGATCAAATTCTAGTGCATTGAGTTGTCTTTCTGACCAATTCCCTTTTATCACTAGACAGGGCCAGAAAACAACCTTGTGTGATCTGGAACAGCCAAGACCAAGCCCCACAATGATCACTTAACTGTCCTGACTTTCAGACCTGCCCCCCCATTTTTGGACAGTAGGACAGGGCCAGAAGACGTCCAGCACTAGCAATCCCATCTATTGATCAGTGAGTCCCCCTGCCTGTCACAGCCTTGCGTGAAGTGCCAGCCTTACGGGAACTGATTGTCTGTCATCATTTCCTTTGACAAATTGGATCTCAGCTGCAAACTGCTGTGACAAACAAGAGACAGCCATCACGACAGCACTCATATTCGATCAAAGGTCTATTGCCTGATAACAAAAACAACAACAGCGGTCATTCCTGCTCTGACGAAGAGTCACGCCGGCTCCAAACTCTGGCGGACAAAATATTTCACTGATTTCCATCGTATTAGTTTCTCATGTTGTTTTGTTGTTGCAACTGTTGTTCTTGTTTTGTGAGTATTGAGTAAGTTACCTAACAGTCTAAATCTTGTACCCCAATATAATTCTACAAAATAATGACGATGATGATGATAAGGGGGAGGAGAAGGAGAATTATGATGATGCAAAACATGATGACATTCAAGCGTTGAATAACTCGATACAGAATCAATTGATGTGCTGAAACATTTCCAAGAGTCTAGTGCGTGAAATACTTTCAACTGAATAATCGCATTTACCCTTGTTATAATTCACGCACAAATAGATTCCGCGCCGTGATGTCGGCAATCGATCACATTTTTTTTTTTCCATTTCTATTTATGAACGTTTCTTCTTTCATTATTTTCTGTAGAGAGAGCAGCAGTAAGTAAAAGCAGACAAACAGTTTTTCATCACAGAACCAGCGAATTCGCCAGCACAATATATCACAATATTTCCACAAATTCCAATGCGCCCTCAGTCTCATTATTGTGGCTGTTGTTACAGAAGGTCAAACTGTTTTAAATTTAATACGGTGTTTAAATTTCTTTCTTTTTATGCCTGGACATGTAATATATGAAGCAAAAAGAAGAAGAAAATGAAATATGGTGCACTTGCAATTAAAATATTAATATGAATCTTTAGAATAAAGTCAGATAAGATAAGATAAAGTTTATTTGTCTCCAAAGGGAAAGTCCATACAATGTTGATGAGATACAATATAAGTATAAGTTGAAGTTCTTTATTCCTAAGGTTCTACTTATCTTCTTGCATTCCTACAGGTCTGCTTATCTTGTTAGGTTTTTCTACTTTTTTTTGTATTCCTACAGTTCTACTTATCTTCCTGTATTCCTACAGCTTTGTTTAGTTCAACTATGCAGTCTGACGTATCTTTCTGTATTGCTACAGTTCTACTTATCTTCTTGTATGCCTACAGCTTTGATTATCTTCCTGTATTCCTGCAACTTTACTTATCTTCTTGTATTCCTACAGTTCTGCTTATCTCCCTGTATTCCTTACAGCTTTGCTTTGTTCAACTAATCTTGCTTTCTTGCAGCCTGATTTATCTTCCAGTATTTCTACAGTTCCACTTATCTTCTCGTATTCCTACAGTTTTGCTTATCTTCCTGTATTCCTGCAGCCTTGCCTATTTTCTTGTATTCCTACCGCTTTGTTTATCTTCCTGTATCCCTGCAGCCTTACTTATCTTCTAGTATTCCTAGGGTTCTACTAATCTTCTTGTATTCCAACAGTTCTATTTATCTTCTGGTGAGCAAAAAGCTAGACGTGATTGGGACACGGGGCATTGACAGCGGCGGATCGACTCTGTAGCCAGTTGATTGAGCTCTTATTCATTCCCATGTAAATCGAACATAGAGGTTTTCTGGGGTCTATGCCCTTGTAGCTTAGGGTGGAGCAGACCGGCCGGCCCCAGACGCGCGGACTGCTCTTTCATTCCTCCGACCACGTCTAAGAGACGGAGACAAATGGAGAGTCATGTGCTGGCCTCCAAGACAAAGGACCAGGTCAGTCCCTCGTCAGTCAGTCAGTCACGCCTGGTACTAATTATTTTTCTCCAAAACCGTTCACTGATAAAGAATAGAGAGAAGAAGAAACGGAGGAAGAAAAACTATTAGGAAGGGGAAGGAGGAGGACGAGAATGAGGAGCAGGAGGGTGATGATTATGATGACGATGATGGCTTACCTTCATTTCAACATCAAGAAGAAGTTATTTATGAGTGTTATTTGTTTTTTTCAAAATTTTCAAAATTGTTTAGTTAGTGCCGGTTGGACAGTCTTTTTCTATTTTATAAAATGATGATGATGATGAAGATGATTTTTTGTTCTTTTCCATTCCTATTTATGAACGCACTCTTAGAGATAAACATTAAAAAGTTACATATATGCCAAACGAATAAAATAGACTGACAGAATAACTATCTTACACAGCCTGATTTGATCTGACCATTGTAAATCAATAGTTATGAAAATTAAATTGCTCTAAAAAAGTAGTTTGTAATTTCCTTTTCAAACAACATTAAAACGCCTCTCCTTTACTACAAACAAATTATTTTATTAGCATTTCCTTTCGTGTACAGCAATACCCTATTTACATTTTATATGTTTTCATTATTGCCCTGACGAAGAGCCAAGCTGGCTTGAAAATTTGGCAGATTTAACCATCGCTATCAAGTT
>JBCAUA010502534.1:0-17037 GCA_038406235.1 Peronia verruculata | reverse complement strand
AATGTACTCACCGTGTTAGGCACAATATAGCCGTTATTGTGCTGATGTGCCGTTAAACCCCAACTCAACTCAACTCACATCTTCCACAATGAAGGAGACATCTTGCAGTTTCTTTTTACAATCAAGTCTTGATTTCACAATTGATTATTTTGAATCACACAGTTTGTAATTTCTTGCACAATAAAGTACACATTCGACAATTTATTTCAACTGTACAATTTTTTTTTTTTTTTTACAAGGAAAAACACATAAAGTAACTTTTAGTCACATACAGAGTGAAAAACTCTTCTCACAACTTCTTTCAAATTAAATAACATGTTTAACTGTCCTGTCTCATATCACTGGAAAGATCACAACATGGAAGTCTTATTTTACTCATCATCATCAACTGCCCTGCTACATAGCACCAGAATAGTATTTCCATTCACATGTCTGTGCCTTGCTGTTCAGCCCATCTGTCACTTTTCTGTTTTAAGCCACCAGCTTAATCTGCTCAATCTTCTCTTCCTCTTCTCGTCCACCTACTTTTCTGTTGGTCACCATATGTTCTGTCTTCTCCTTCCTCATGCAGTAGTTGAAGAAGATTGTTCATAGTGTTGTCACATTCTCCTTCTCTTTGTTTTCCACCACTCCTTCCATCTAGTATGCTGGTAGTCAGCAAATGTTCACTCTCTCTTATCTCATGCAGCGATCAGTGAAAGTATTTGTATGCATTCCACAGCATAGTGAATGTATTACATTGGCATTTCCACAGCATAGTGGATGTATTGCATTGGCATTTCACAGCATAATGAATGTATTACATTGGCATTTCCACAGCATAGTGAATGTATTACATTGGCATTTCCACAGCATAGTGAATGTATTACATTGGCATTTCCACAGCATAATGAATGTATTACATTGGCATTTCCACAGCATATTGAATGTATTACATTGGCATTTCCACAGCATAGTGAATGTATTACATTGGCATGATCAGACAAGGACGGGTGTTGTTTAGAGAACTTTCTGCTGGACTACTATGACTGCCTACTATATCCCATGACCTGAAGCTCTAATTTCAGCTTTGATTACAAGAAGTTATTTTATGTGAATTTTCTCCACTTCAGGTGGACCACGCAGCCAACAGGACACAATTTGGCCGTAAGATTGAGACTTATGGTGCCATCCAGGAGAAACTTGCTAGGATGACCATTGTGCAGTATGTCACAGAGGTCAGTGAAGAGTTCTGAGGTTTTTGAAATAAGCACTGCATTAGTGAGAGCATTCTTTTGTTCTTACCTCTTCTACTTTGTCACTATAATTCATCCATTCCCTCATGTGCCCGAACATTCATCCATCTACACATCCCCTCATCCAACTACAGATTTACCCATCCATCGTCTGTCCATCCAATGATCTATCAGTCCATCAGTTCATGTAATATCCATCAGTTTTGTCTCTTCACCCCTTCACTGCTCTCTTGATGTACCAAATATGTCAAAGTATAACTGAAATCAGCTATGATATTGATGTACGGCATACGTCCCCTTAAAGCACATATGTTGTACTTCATGTTGTACTTCAATAGTACAGCTGATCCCAGTTATGTTATGATGTACGTTATACGTCATCAGAACGGTAAAGGGGTTTTTAGTCTCGACAGAAATGAATTCACTGGTGACTCTGCCCATTTTTAAAAAATTTCTTAGCACCAGAGGAGGAAATATGTGTAGCAGTGAAGGGGTGAATCACTAACAAAAAATGTCTTCCATAAGTCATGTTATGCTGGTTTTCTGATATTGCACACCAACTTCTCTGTTTCAGTCGATGGCCTACATGATCTCTGCTAATATGGACCAGGGCTCCACAGAGTTCCAGATTGAGGCAGCCATCAGCAAAGTCTTTGCTTCTGTAAGTTTTCACAGTCAACCATAACACACTTGACATACTTATGCACCTGTCTTAATAATTTCAACAGAAGCCTTGTCTTTGTTTTTTTATCATCAATCAGTGTTACCTCATTTTGCATTATTTCATTTTTGCCAATTGACTTACAAATTTGTTTTCACCATAACTTAATCTTTGATTTCCGTTAAACAACAGTAGTAACTTGTGTGAAAGTTTCTCTTGATGATGTTGCCACTCATCTTGTACTGAGCATGAACGTATAAATCACATGAAGAAATTAATTGCACAGATCTACTGTCTCCATGGCATATAGGTAGTGTACAGCTTAGCTCCAGCCATGGTTCAAAACACCAAAATGATGAACACCGATATAGTCTTCAGAACCATTTAATTAGCTTTGCTGCTTCTACTTCTTGCATTGATTAGCTGAACCAAAGAGTGTCATCGGAAGATGTACAGATTAAGAAAAACTTGAGTGGAGTTGGTTGTATGAGAGATAATTGTCATCAGCATGATTCTTGATCTGGAGATTTGATGGGACTCCACATTTTCTGTTGTTTTAGTTTTCCTTTTATTCTCATATAAATATAGTGCATGGCAGTATGTCAGTTTATTTATTAGTTCACACTGGAAAGTACTTCATTTTCTATGGAAAAGTAAACAGCGACTTATAAAGTATACAAAGCAGTTTTGTATCACAAATTATGTTTTTTTTGCATAAAGGATGAAAGTTCTGTTGACACATATATAGACAAACATGGCTTACTTACCACCTCACCCATATACTTTGATCTGTCCTTGTCATTTCCAGGAAGCTGCCTGGTTCTGTGCGGATGAAGCCATTCAAGTATTGGGTGGTATGGGATACATGAAGGTGAGCCTCTCTCTCTTTCTGTCATTTTTCACTATTTTGTCATGCAGGGAAGATAGGGAGATCCTTTGGAAAAAACTGTGTGTGATTTACTGCTTGTAACTCCAGATACAAGCGAGTTCTTGATTTGTTTTGTTGAGTTATCCAGTTTGGCCCAGTGGTCCCTGTTGGAGAGATTGTATAACCAAGATAAGTCCAGGGCTGTATTTGTAATTGTCAAAGTACTGTCTAATGCTGGATGTACCATAGGACCATCACTGTTCATGAAACATTTTACTTTTCAAGACTAAAAACAGACATAACAATTTACAGATGGATGGAACTGTTGAGTTTCTGAGCTAAGCCAGAGTAGAAAGTGTGTTTCAGTCACCAATTTCTTTGGCAGACATTGGTTATGCTATAAGACTTTATGGGAGGCAAACAAAATACCTTCAGTTTTCTACAAATTTTCTGTCATAAACACTCCCTCTCTGTCTGTCACCATTTCTGTGTTGTCAGTACCGAGGTACCTCAAGCTGTTCAGTATTTTGTTTTTTTTTGGCCCACAATACTGATGTCCCCATCCTCAGAACATAGCATCATTAGGCAACATGGTATATCAGTAGGTAATGTTGAATGCTAGGCTGAGTGTGACTGGTTCCTGTTATTTGCCTATCCCTGAGACTGGATCTAATGTCAGTGTTACATGGCCAGGATTGCGGTGTGGAGAGAGTGATGAGAGATCTTCGCATCTTCCGCATCTTTGAAGGTACTAACGACATCCTGAGGCTCTTTGTGTCTCTCACAGGTATTCAGGTAAGTTTCTAGCTCATCTGTGTCCTCTTGCCTCCTAACACTTTCCATACTTTCAGCTCAGCCCTTGTCCAGATAGCAATGGCCAGAAATGTGGCAAATTTATTTATGTAGGGGTTGATTTTTATCATAATTCGTGAATATCTATATTTGTAAATAAAAGTGGGACAGAAAATGGTAACTTTTGTTTACATCACCTTCAACACTTTTTAGAGTGATATTTTCTTTCTTTCCTTACAGGAGATTTTTGATTGATCTTATTTTGATCTTTTTGTCAAATTAGTAACCTGTATGATTCAAAATTCTGTATATATCAATGTGAGGGTAAGTGAACAAAATATGCAGTGAGGTCAACTGAAAAAAATGTACGTTTTTTTGCCAGGGCTTCAGCTGATGCTCTGTGTAGTACGGTAGTCTCAGCTGATGCTCTGTGTAGTACGGTAGTCTCAGCTGATGCTCTGCGTAGTACGGTAGTCTCAGCTGATGCTCTGTGTAGTACGGTAGTCTCAGCTGATGCTCTGTGTAGTACGGTGAACTCTGCCTGAGAGCCTGGTTGCCAGAAGAGGGGAAAAGAAAGCAGGCTCTTATTTGGACAGGCTCTTAGATGGATTGAAAAGTTACACAGTCCATCAGACCATAAGTTGATTGTTATCGTTAGATGAAGTTTATCTATGAGAGTAAAAGTAGCTCTCTCCCCTACCTACGTGTTTTGTAATAAAACCTAACAATTCCTGACCTTTTCATCATTATCATCAATTTTTATATATCATTTTTCATCAATTTCATCATTAGTGCCCTTTGTTCAAATGTCGAGTTTCCACATAGGCTGATAGTGTTGATGTTGAATGAAGACATGAAATTGTGATGTAGTCCTATGGATAGTTGCACGAGTGACTCAAGTGTTTAATATTAGCCGTACTGACGGACATAGGAAAACAACTGGCAGTCAGGAGACTGAACTTACTCCTCCTTATAGACAGAGCCCATCACACGCGGTGCCCGACTAGTCCATGTCTGTATGGCCTGATTATGCAGTCATACATCAACCATCACGTCCACTCCTCATTTTCCTGTTCCCCCGACCTCTTGACCCATTTTACTGCACATCTAGCACTGAGTGTTTCTCTCAGGTGGACAATATAATGTGAAATTGTACCATAAGTACTTGTGTGTCTTGGCCCGTTACACGGGCGTTCAGATGGATTTTTTATTTGGGGGGCGGATTTCAGAGAAAAAAAATTCTGTTTTGCAGCAGAGGTGGGTTCTTAGGGGGACCAGGCTCTTAGGCAGAGGATAGGTGTTTTTTGTGCTACAGAGATAGATGAAATGATATCTAATACCCCAGGTTTTAATGCCATGGTTCATTTTGTTGAATGTTTACAGTACGCAGGCAGCCAGCTGAGAGAACTGCAGAAAGCCCTGGCCAATCCAGCGGCAAACCTGGGTCTGTTGGTCGGAGCCGGTGCTAAGAGAGCCAAGAGGTAACAGTCAGTGTAGCCTTTCTGACATGCTGGACACGCCATCTTGCACGATTGTACTGCTAGGTCATTCATCAAGACCAATTGTACTAATGTTGTCACATTGTTAGCCCAGAGATCTTTTCATTATGACGTTTTGATGATTGAAGTGTCCATGTTTCAGAGTTTAACTTTATCAATTCCAAGGAGGGATTATGGACAATTCTTTCAAAAGACCATAAATTTCAAAATTATTGTCATCATCTTTCCTGAAAAATTTATGCAATCCATTTTTTCTTCTTGGTTATAGTTTGCCACAATTAAGATAGATAAGATAAACTTTTTTTTTTGTCCTCAAAAGGTGAGTCTATGACCAGTTGATAAGACATAATGTATAGATGTGATACATTCACATTTATATTTGGACAAAACTATCCCTCACATGACCAGTTGATGAGACATAGTGTATAGATGTGATACATTCACATTTATATTTGGACAAAACTATCCCTCCCAGCAGCAAAGCAAGGCAGATTCAAGAAATGCTCCCTCAGCTTGATAAGTTAGTGACAGAAAAGAATTTCTGTAATCAGGGTTCATGTGGAAGTGCTTGAAAGTCCTTGAATTTTGATAAAATAATTAAAAGCCTTGAAAAGTCCTTAAATTTGGAAATTGTTGCCAGGGTCCTTGAAAAGTCCGTCTATTTTTGCATGGGTGGTCAATTTCGTTCAATGGTCAATTTTTTTTCTTCACTTTTCTGCCTTGCAAACGCGCTCAACAGCCTCTCAGCATTTTACATTTATCATAAGTCCATTTCCTATCAAGGATGACTGGATGTCCATAATTTTCTTGGTTTCATTCACTGCTCATCTAGCCTAGTCTAGGCCTGCTAAGGTTCATAACTATTCGACGGTGCCAGTTCTAGTTGTAATTCTGATGGATATCAATTAAATCATATTATTAGTCAGGAAAATCCAGACTTTGAACTTCAGCAGAAAAAAATTAACATTGTAATGGTCAGAAACCTCTTGCTGGCTGCTGACATTTCGATACATTTGCAGAACGAAGAAAGCGAAAACGAAAGTATGAATGTCTTGTGCACATGCCTGGAACAAAGATTCAAATGGGCAACTGCAACGTCGACTTGTTTTGGGATCTCGAATCGCTTTTACACACTTGAAGTCAAAGATCTAGACTCACCAGTCCAGTGGTCGCATGCCATTTGTTTACTGTAAAAGGGTATCACTTCACAATCCTGTCATGAGTAACAATACAAACAGAAAGAGAATTTGATCTAGATCTAGTCAGTACGCCTACTGACTGAGATCTTGTCGAGATCTTCGTCTCAGCATTCTGCAGAGACCTATGGGGATGTAGAATCTTGATCTAGATGTGGATCTAGGTCTGGATCTATTGTAGATCTAGTAAGAGAGAGAAATAGATCTAGATCGAGTAAATATAAGAGCTTTCATGTAGAGAAATAATGAGGTCGCGCCATCATCAGGTCATCTGGTAATGTTCTTGTTCTTATCTAGACCTAGTTCTGCTTATTAATAGACCCTATTACCTGAATTTTTTTGCTGCAGACCTGTAGTTCTAGATCTAGATCTACACAAAAATATATCGCCTACATGTTACATAAGAGACACAGACACGAAAAAAATAAAATTTGATGTAGGTGAGCAAGTTACAAATTGAATTAGATCTAGACTAGATCCAGTTGCAGTGAGATTTAGTGAATTGTACTGCATTTTAAATTTTCTACCAAAATCTCTCTTTACCTGATGTATTAATTAACTAAAAAACAAGTTAGATTTAGGCAGATGCTATTTCCAGAGTTAGTTTTCTCATGTAGATCTTTGCATGTCAGACTATAGTCATTCTTAATTTATAGAGATTGTGACAGTACAGATGTATTTAAATTGTATACCCAGTGCAAGTATCGCAACACACTACTGCACCCATACAGTTACACACACATTAGAAAAGAAAATAATGAAGAAAATACACAATTTCATGCCTTTTAAATGAAATTTTACACCCCAACTTGAATCTTCAGTTTATTCATCAATGAAAGAGTAACTGTAAGATGCCTGAAAGGGGCTTTCTTTTATAATTAGTCACTCAGTTAGCTGAATGGGTTTGGCTGTAAACAGAGAGTGAATGTCGCCTAACTTGTTAATTGCGTATACTTGTGTGTTGTGCAAAGTGAGTTTCAGCATCAGTAAGAGCACAGATCCAGCATGAGTTGTGCGATACCATCTGCTGTTCATGTATAAGCCTATAAGCAAGTCTGTTCAGCAAATATTAACATTACACACTCATAAACAGCTGTGCACCATTGACGATATTCACCTTCATGAAGTCCTTGTAAACAGTCATAAAGTCCTTGAAAAGTCCTTGAATTTTAAGTCATGAAGGGAGTGTGAACCCTGTGTAACACAAGAATGTAGTTCTTAGGTGCTACAAACGCCTAGTTCTTTTGAATATTTCAGTTGATTATAAAGTGGTTACAAAGAGTTTTTCTACATTATGTTAGGCTTTGACATCCAGGTCTCCTGGTATAGAACATCAATGTGCCAATGATTGATTTTAACAACACCTTTATTTCACTTTCTTCATCCATCAGTTCGTTCTCCATTACTGTACAAAGCAATAGTCTGGTGCAATTTGACATTGCAAGTCAGTTTTTTGGGATTCAGCAGCAATTAAGGAAGTGATCTAATGGGACATTTTTTCTAAAATTACAAACTAAAACTTTTTCTTTCTCTGATGGATGGGAAAGAAATCCACAGAAACTGAATTGTTCTTAGCTTGTTCATCTCAGAGGCTTTCCTAGCAAAAATGTTTTGTTTACTGTGTTTTTCCTCTTGGTTTTCAGACTTGTTGGCATGTCGACTGGCGATGTTTCCCTGGCCAAGTTTGTACACAAAGATTTGGCAGCAGCCGGAGAAAAAGTGAGTGGATGGAATCAATGTGGCAGCCAACATATTCGGCTTTCTATGAAAACACAAATTACAGACTGTGCCTCCTACCCATATCACTGAATTTAATACAGTTATGAAATTGCACGTTTGCTGTGGAAAGTCATGGATTCAAATATTTCCAAAAAAAAGAAATCAACAAATGTGGGATAATTTTCTTGCAGTCTTATTTCATTTGTTGATAGCATTGGACAGTTTCCCCTTTATATGATATCTAAGTGTTCCAGAATGTCAGAAAGTGGATCGGAGTCATTATAAGTTTTAGACATAAAAAGTCCTGGAGTTTTGTTTTCTGAGAAGTGCTAACATTGTGATGGAGATAAAGTGTGAAACGTGAATGGAATGAAATTGGATGCCTCTCCCACAGTGTACAGGAAGGAGAACATTCAGTTCAGCCAGTGAAGCTGCTACGTTAATGGGGGTCACGGAGGTCAGCTGCCTGGGGCAGGGGAGACAGCACGACAGTTGACTGGGCTGATTTATACTCTTTACAATAGCTCAAAATGTGTCAGACCCTGAGACTATACATTGCTTGTATTGCACTCATACTCTTGAGTAGAAATGTTATCACAGCCTTGTATAGTTTTCATCACTGTATCTTTAGTACTTAGGCTGACAATTGTTTACAAAAAAGGCCCGTTGTTGGATCTGCATACATAATTTGATATCAATATCAGAAACACAACGATGAGTCAATGTGTAATTTGACATGGTGATTGAGAACCCATTCTTACACAGACTCGCCGAATGACCCTTGATCAGGAAACTTAAGCTGATTAAGACATTTTTCACCTACAGGTCTGATTTTTTTCACAGAGCCTAAAGCCCAACATCTCCTCTGTGACAAACAGTTATGTTAATGTGACTTACAGTCAAGCTGTTTTACTATGTTTCTATACATTTTATAAACACACCATTTCCAAAACAACACAACCACACAGTTCATCATTAAACTGAAATAAGATAAAGGACAACCTTTGTACTGTAACTATACTCTTTTGCCTCTGGCATTTATGCTTTTGACTGAGATGAAACTCTAAGAAAATGACTGCTCGTGACAAATTCTTTCTTTTCCTGTAAATTATGTTGATTATCATTTGAATATAGTATGAGTTCCGAATTTTTAATTTTTTTTTTTAACATTCATTCAATGTCTATCAAGACGTGTAGCTATTCTTGTCATTATGGTGCTTCTTTCATTTATACCACACATGCATGAAACCACGTTGTCGCTGTAAACTTTTCTTTACCATTCGTTTCATTGTGAGAGCTACATTATTCTTCTACATTTGCTAGATCGACAGTCATGGGTAAAAGTAGAGGATAGAGTATTTTACTGTGGCTGGTAACTGGCACAGGCAGGCCACTGGTACAATACGACCGCCCTCCCCTAAAAAGCAAATATAAAGTAGTCCGACCCCCATCATTGGCCATCTGTACTTTCTCATTATGGATACTCAATCAACTTTACAGCAAGTTTCAGTTACTTCTGTCCTCTCACTCAGTGAGGGTTGGAATATGGTAACTTTTATGGTGTACTTGCTCGGATTTTCATTTTAGAGCTGACCTGTTTCAGATTTGTAGTTAATTTTCATTATAAAATTTATATCTGTGTAAAGCTTGTCATCTTGATTTTCTAGCGATGAGGTTGTATTCAGACTGTCTTTGATAATTTAATAATAATATAGTGCATTTATTAAGCGCTTTTGCAAAGCCCCAAGGCCCTTTTCAATTCATTAACAACACATAGTTCATCATTAATAACTACCTCCATACACACACAGGCACGCACATACACACACAACTACACACATGATCCTAGATATTTTTCAAACAGGTAAGTTTTCAGTTGTTTTTTAAAACTCGCCTCATTACTAGCAGATCTCAGAGTTTGGGGTAGTGAGTTCCAAAGACGGGCCGATAAAACTGAATGATCTATCTCCAAACTTCTTAAGGTTATATCTAGGAACCACCAAGAGTCCGGAGTCCTGAGATCTGATATTCTATCTATTCCTATTCTGTCAATATAATATGTATGTTGTCTATATGATATGGAACCCATAGGGCAAACGGAACAGAGGAGGCCAGGAATGACCTGGAGAAGAGGTCTTGAGGATGACATTGAGAAGAGCGGGCATTCCCGGAGAAAGCTTGAGGCTCTCGCACAGGACAGAAGGGAGTGGAAATCTCTGGTTCGTGGTTTATACACCAACAGGGGTGACGGACAATGATGATCTATATTATAATATATATGTGGGGGGGGGGACATTGGGGGCACTAGAAGTCTGTTCTTGTGATCACTACTGATGCAGCTTTGTGTCGCCTACCTCTAGCAGTAGTGAGTATATAAATATATACAATCCTTGGCAAAAAAAAAAAAAAATATTTTGCATAATATGAAGGTCGGATGTTTGACCAAATAAGCTCCTTAGCAAAATAATCATGGAAAAAAAAAAAAGAATTTGTGGGTAAGAAAATATTGTTCCCAGTGCCGGACTGGCTCGAAAAATCGGCCCTTGAGTTTGCCAGTTTAACCAGCCCACCTGGGACATAGAAGTCCCTACCGGCCCACAGACCTGCCGGCCCACCGGCCCACTGACGCACCGGCCCATCGGGAAACTGCCAAACTCCCGAGTAGCCAGTCCGGCTCTGATTGTTCCCTATCTTTTCTGTTCTCGTATTAGGAAGTTTCGAGACAATATTCCTTGGCCTGAGATGGTGTAAAAATCTGTATATAAGTAACCCTTGCTGGACAGCTAAAGACACAATAGAAACAATAAATTAATATTCCTTTGCTCGAAACATTCCTTTGCTCTGAGGGTATCGCAAGTTACATTGATATTTCATAATCGAGAGCGGCCGGCTCTTTCCCAATAGCGTCCGTTGTCGTCCTTATGACATTCCGACATTCTTTGTGTTTTCTAAATGAATACTGTGGATCTGTAATGAGGAACAGGCGATGTAAAATGGCACAAAGGGGAACGCAGTGGCGCTGTGGTTTGGCGTCTGCTCATGGAGAAAACAGGCTGGAATTGATTCGATGGTTCTGCATGGGGGATGAAAGGACATGAAGATCAAAAGACCCTACATTTGGTCAGTGACTCAACGGTCCCTTGGCTTCCTGTCGGTAGGAAAGCCCGACGTCTAGCCTTCTCAGATAAGGACGAATGTATTTCGGAGGTCCCGTGTGTACGTTACGCACGTGAAAGAACCCTTGGCAGTTGAAAATCGATGGAAGAGTAGGCTGGGTGCCGCTGTCCGGGCAAAATTTCCAAATTCCAAATTTCTACCCACCGGGTTTCTCAGCAAATATTGGCCACTTCTAAAAGCCGAGATAATCCTACTTCTTACGATTGAAAGGCTTAAGAAATACAAACAGCAAGTGATATAAACATGCACAACAACAACACCCACAATAACAACAACAACATCAACAGCAGTAACCACATTAACAACAACAACAACAACCATAACAATCACAACATCAAAAGCAGCTGCAACAAGAGTAACAACTACAGTATTTAGATAAAGAAAACAACAACAGCGATAACAAAAATTGCAATAATGACAATTAACAATAAATGTTTTCACTTGCATCTTATGCAAAATCTACGATTTTACGCACACATTTTATTTTTTTCCCTCTCTCAATCTTTGTTCTAATTATTCCTATTCTTACTCTTTTTTCTATTCTTCTCCTTCTTCTTCTTCTTTTATTCATTAGTATCATTATTAATAGTTCATTTTCTCTTCACAAGCAAGGTAGCCGCAACAGTGTTAATGTGCCCATAAACCAATATTTACCCAGGCTCAGATCTCGTTCCACAGAGTGGCTGCCACGTTGATCAAGACACAGTCCCCGTAATCACGGCTTTAAGTTGACATCAGTGTAAAAGCTACAGACAAAACCAAACAAACAAACAAACTCAATCCTATCACTGAAACGCCCGCACCTACTGCCACAGCAAACGAGGAATCAAAATAAAGCTGTGTAGTGTAACTGAAAGCAAACACCAAGGATATTGCTCTGCTCTTTGTGTTGGGAATTTACGGCGCAGCGGGGACCATTACAGCTGGCTGCTTTGAGACAAAGTAACAAGAATATGAAATGTGAGAATCCAATATCAAACTGCTGAGCAAGAACTTGAGACAGATCCAAGCACAATCATACAGTGAATCATAATCAAAAGCTGAGTTGATGGATCATCCAGATACTTTGACACAAAAGGCGTTCTTTATTATTGTTATTTTATCATTATTATATTATTATTATTATTATTATTATTATTATTGAAACTAGCTTTTTCGAGGATTTGGTTTTACAATCTCTCTGTTAACAGACACTGTACAGCTTGGAATTGTTAGGGGCTGAAGAAATGCAATAGGCTGTCCTTAACATTGTGGAAGATTGTATTTGAAAAGGTGGGGAAAACAGTGAATGTTTTGTCCAAGTAAGTGACGATGGAGGCAGAAATTTGCCGGAGAAATGGCGCTAAACAGGTTTTCGACTGTATACTTTAATAATTATGTAAAAAAAAAAAAAAGTAAAAAGTAAAAGTACCATCCCTTCACAATTTGGCTTGGCCATTTCAGACCGCTTCAACGCAGTGCAGCGCCACTGTACTGCCCCGATATTCATCAGGTACCCGTTTTACAGATGGGTGGGCCGAGGAAAATTGGGTGTTAAATATCTTTCCTAAGGATACAACATGCAACCGTTGTGATTCGAACCACCGACCTCTGTTTCCAAAGGCCGCAACACAATCCCTGGGCTAACACGCCACATTGTCCTCCATTGAATGGATATATAACTTTTCACAGATTAGAAGACCACGGAGTTTGTTACAGTATATTTATTTACTCTAGTCGTTGACACTTTATTTTGGTCCCTGTAACATAATGCTAAGAGAGGTCGTAAAACTAGCGTCAGATTTTCTGGAACAACATTATCACCGAAGAAGGGGTTTTTGTCAAAGGACTTTAAACAAGCCTTCAAAAACTAATCTAGCAGTTAGGCAAGTAATAAAATGAACATCCTGATAGGATAGGATCTACCGGGAGGGGGGGGGGGGGCACCATATCCAAAGAGTTAGGGGTCTGCCACTTGGAGAAAAAATCTTCCTTCTCGTGTTCAAACGAATGCTACCTGGCAATGGCAAAGAACTAGAAACTGCAAGTATTTTTTCATTGATTCAAAAATCCCCTAGCTTTATAGGGAAGGAAGAGCGACGTCTAGCCTTCTCAGACAATGGCGAACATGATTATGAAGTCCCTGTGTAATGACGCACCTTAAAGGGCACTTGGCGGGTTAATCTCAAATAAACTGTGGGCGGAGGTGCCGCTGGCTGGGCAAAATCTCTAATTTCCAAATTTCTACTTTAACAAATTCTTATCCTCAAACTGAGTAGATAATGAAAATAGGAGCCGAGATAAATCTACTTTCTTAGGGCTAAAAAACTACACCCAAAATAAAATTAAAAAGAAATAATAAAAAATGAAACCTAGGTCTGAGGGTTCACGGATCTAATGGAAAAGCTCTTTAGACATTGATGCAGTGAGGAGGCACAGTAACTCATATCATGCCTTTGCGTGCTTGTCGCAGAAAGGGTTAAGTGATATTCCCTGGTTGGTGACCATATCTCTGGAAAGACGTTCGGGCGATGATGGCGGCGATAACCATGAAATAAATGCAAAGATTGCATTTGATGGAGAATACACCACAGATAAGTACAAAAACGGAGTAAAAATGTTATCTTGGATGATTGCGTAGTTAGGTGTGCAATATTTTGTCAGAAACAAAAGACCAATCAAAAATGTGTGTCTTTTAGAAAAATCAAATTTAAAAAAAAAGTTAGTACAAAGGGACGGCAAATGAACCCGGACGTTTCCTTTTAAATGTTTATCAAGATGTTTTTATCTTTGTGTTTACTTTTCTCTTCATTTATTTTACTGTAGGTAAAATAGTTCTGGCAGAATCCAACACCGTATCGGACAACAAAACGGCCTGACTCCGGGTTACCTATTATGTGACGGTGTTGAGCAGAATATATTAGCTGGGGGTAATAGGTGGTTATATTTCTTCTCCATATGAAGCTGTAACATCACGGCACTTGCCTGCATCGCGAGCTCAGTTCTTATTGGTCCTATCTCCATTTTTGGACGATTTGGAGATATATGTGTCAAGTGAAAAGGCGATAGTAAATCTACCGTAAACTGTAGTCATTTCACCAATCACTTACCCCAAACTGGTATATTTTGAAAATCATTTTGTCCTATCTCCTGTGTACAAAGACAGTTACTAAACCCAACTCATCAATTTTCTCAAAATGTGAAAAATGGAGATAGGACAACAGAGAAGTGAGCTCAGGGCATGGATTAAGAGTTATCGTTTTTATACAGGTAAAGAATTTGATATTTATGAGATATTCTCTTATATATTGACTTGGGTTATCTGTATGCAGTCTTCGCCCCTCTCTCTATTTCTTAAGATAAAAGCATTAACTTTTTCAACCGACTGGCTATAAGGCAGGCGGGTTCAACCCACACCTCCTCTCCCTCCCCCCTCCACGAGTGTAAACCTTCCCCATCATAAACGAATACACCCCCACCCCACCCCCTCCCTCCTTCCTAGTATTATGCAGTATCTAGGCCAGAAATGTTTATGGGACTTTTAAACAGTGTATTTGGGCCGTTCCAGTCTCCGTCCAAGGCAAATACAAAGCAAAGACAGACAGAAAGTAGCGCAGGGCAGCTGAAGGTATTCCATCCTTGGACAGTACAATGTTTTCATGTCCCCCCGTGACCTCATCTCGATACTACGACTCTCGCCAGCACAGGGCGATGAAAGGAACTGAAGTATTTACAGAACAAACCATAGAAAAAAAAATGAACCTGTCTTATATAAATAAGGACAAACCATTCTTTTATACCGTGAAATAGCCTTTTTCCCCCTATAATTTCTTTTCTCTCCCCCCCCCCCCTCGCCCCCAATGCCTCTCCCATTTTCACCCTGCCTTTTGCTTGGGGGCTTCGCTACATTTTGTTTTGTTGCTACCGATTTACGTCTTGTTCTAAATGTCTTTGGCTTGAATCTTTTTGTGTCCTCTTTAGACAGCAAGTCTTTTTATTTCTCAAACATTTATATAAGTATGTGGTCATGTAAAACAACTAGTGTTTAACAATTAATTAGCTGATTTTTAGCAGGAGACTAATCTTTTTCATAATAATTAGATCTAACCTGGGAGGCAAGGAAGTTCTCCTCTTATTTGTTTGTTTGTTGTTGTTTTTTTTTTTAACCGCCAAAATTTCCCAGTTTGAAAGCTGAGAGAGAGAAAGAGAGAGAGAGAGATGGAGCGAGAGAGAGAGAGGGAAAGAGAAAGAGGGAGAGAGAGAGAGAGGAAGAGAGAGAGTTTCTTCACATTATTTATTACTATTCCTGATTTCCAGATCAAGCTTTACATACCTGTGTAATTGATCTCTCTCCAGTCTGGATAGCCCATTTCAGGGTCTTGGGGGATAAACTGCATTTTGGAACATAGGATTTTCATCAACCTGCCCATTGAAGTTATAATTACACAATTGATAACGCATGCCAGTCTCGCAAAGTACATTATTAAAAAGGAAAGAAAGAAAGAAAAAAGAAAGAAAGAAAGAAAGAAGAAAGAAAGGAAGGAAGAAAAAAGAAAGAAAGGAAGGAAGGAAGATAGAAAGGAAGAAAGAAAGAAAGGAAAAAGAAAGGAAGAAAGAAAGAAAGAAAGAAAGAAAGAAAGAAAGAAAGAAAGAAAGAAAGAAAGAAAGAAAGAACGAAAATTAAACCATTGAGCATTGTCTTGAAACATGATATGAGTCTGGTTATTGGCACTGTCTGTCTCCTGTTTCTGGTCATGAAGTGTGAAAGTTAATGTATGAGAATGGATGAATCAATGAATCTGAAGGGAGGAAGAAGGGAAGGAAGGAGAGGGTGAATGAAAGAATAAGTAAATGAAGGAATGAATCTAAAGGGACAGAGAAAGGAAAGAAGGGGAGGGCGAATGAAGAAATGAATGAATGAATGGATCTAAAGAGAGAAAGAAGGGAATGAAGGAGAGGGCGAATGAATGAATGAATGAATGAATGAATCTAAAGGGAGACAGAATGGAATATGGAAGAGGGCGAATGAATAAATGGGTGAATGAATCTAAAAGGAGGAAGAAGGGAAGGAAGGAGGGGGCGAATGAATGAGTGAATGAATGAATGATTTAAAAGCAGGAAGAAGGGAAGGAAGGAGGGGCGAATGAATGAATGAATGATCTAAAGGGAAAAAGAAGGGAAGGCAGGAGGGAGCGAATACATGAATGAGTGAATCTAAAAGGAGAAAGAAGGGAAGGAAGAAGTGGGCGAATGAACGAATGAATTAATTCATCTAATGGGACAAAGAAGAGAAGGAAAGAGGGTACAAATGAACGAATGGACGCAGATGATATTATGACAGACCCAACATCAAAACAAGGAAGTTTGTTTCAGTACATGATGCAACACGCCATGGTCAGCTCTTGATCCCTGAAGAAATTAATGTTGAGATACCCTTTGATATAGACAGTTGCCTTAACTTCAGTATCATTTATCGACAGCTGTCACACAAAGATAACCTTCTTACTGCTGGACAGACATAGTAGCGTTAGTTATTTGTCTCAGTGCAAGTCTTTGGTGAGAAACGTTCCATATAAGTCTTTCAACCTCCTGATGGTGGTTATGAACACAGAAGGAACGGCCAGCAACATCATCAGAAGACTGACCTGCAGCTCCACTGCATCTAGGGGACAAGAGGACTACACAACATTAGGGGACTGCCAACTTTGACACGGCCTGACATGATCCAACACGGCCGAGATAACCTTCCCAGGTTGAAAGGCCAGAGCAAAAAGATGATGATGATGGTGGTTATCTCGACGGCTCTTTGATTAAATAGGGCCTATATATATATATAGGGAAAAGTAGAGAAGGTTATAGGGACGATAGGAACCTGTACATACCAAGCAAAAATAGTAAGGGGACCAAAACA
>JBCAUA010502423.1:1496-17038 GCA_038406235.1 Peronia verruculata | reverse complement strand
AATATAACTGTCAGACCGGTAACTAATAAAATAATTTAAGAAAAACAAATAACACAGATATCTATAAAGAACTTGATGGTGATGGTTAAATTTGCCAAATTTTCGAGTCAACTTGACTCTTCGTCAGGGCAATGCATCATAATAATGATCAGATTTTCATAACTTGCATTGTTATCAAGATGGAAACCCACAAATAATTGTGTAGTAACTTTGCAGACACCCTGTATTTTGATGAAATGATTACCCCTGCTCCTCATGTGTATGAGTGTATGTGTGTCTGTCTGTCTGTTTGCCAGATTGTGAGCTCCCTACAGGACAGTGTCCAGGAGAAGGACCAGGAGATCTACCAGCTGACCTTGACCCTGGAGGAGCTGCAGCAACAGGTGGAGGACCTGGCTGGGATGCGGGACCGGCTGGAGGACAAGGAGGCAGAGTTGTCTCAGGTAGTACTGACAGTTGGGAGTTAAATACGTATAGTACCCTGTGATCAGGACCTTGTTTTTTTATTCGTTAATTATTTGAAACTTATATCAAGTGCAAAATATAGTAGGTGAATCTTTGAGGTGATCAGCCCTTTGGCATTTCCAGGATTAAAATCAGTGCTCTGAGACACAGTAATAGAAACAAGGAGGAGGATAGAACAAGAAGTGGGCGGATAAAGTGGCAGGGAGTGGATGTGAGAGCTGCATTTGCTATATGTAAACCCAGGTCAGAGAGCAGCTGAGATGAAGAAAATTGTCAAAAGAAGCATCCTCAGTGATGTTCTGACAACCTGCTAGCTTACAGGACTCCATTAGTTGTGAGGATTTTTCTTTTCATTTTCATAGCCTTTCAGCCACCCAGAGGGGCTGTCTTGCCTGATGGTTAGGTTGGGTCAGATCAGATCAGTGGACGTCATCAATTACTTGAGAGAATGTCGAAACTCTTTATGAGAAATTAGAGCTAACCCTCTCTGACTCTTTGGGCTGTGAGAAAAAAAATGCCAAGAAAATAGATTTCAGTTTCCTATCAATATCAAGGCTGTATGTTACAGTTACGGCCTTTATATGTCTTTCAACCACCTGGAGGTGGTTATCTCGAAACAGCTGTATGTGTATAAATTTCCCTGTGTTGTTCCCCTTCCCCTGTCCTGCCTGGTCAGGTGTGTGAGGATCGAGACAGGTGCCAGGAACAGCTCCATGAGAAAGAGGGTCGGCTTGACCAGATGGTGCTGCAGATTGACAGCTTACAGCAGGAGATCTCCAGCCTGACCACCTTCCAGGTAAATGACTGTCTGTCTGACGCTGTGCTGTACTCTGGCCTGTCTGTCTGTCTCATTTGTCTTGCTCTGTCTGTCTGTTCACATGTTCTTGTGTCTGCCAATCAGTCTGTCTGTCTGACCTTTCAGTGGTTGTGGATGTGTGTGTGTGTGTGTGACTGTTTGTCTCCAGATGTAGAGAAACAGTATCTGCTCTCATCTGCTCTATCTCGCTGTCCATCTGTCTATCTGCCTGTTTGCCTATCTGTCCATCAATAAATTGTAAATAAAAAAAAGAAATATATTTTTTATTATACAATGAAATTTTCAGAATTTTTGCTTGGGATGGGTTTTTTTTTTCAATTTAAAAAAAAAAAATATTTTTTTGTTATTTGTTTTTACCAGTACTTCATGTCTATGTGAATGTGGTAATCTGGTTAAGTGAAACTTTGGCTTGTTGTTCATGTTTCCAGCAAGAGTTGCAGAAAGACTTTGACACGGTGCAGGCCATGCTGGATGAGAAAGAGCGAGATATGGAGAATCTGAGTAAGGAACTGAATGACAATCGAGTGCAGGCTGAGACGTTGGACACTGTGGTAAGTCACCAACCTGTCTGTCTGTGTGGCCATCATCCCATCGGTCATCGGAATTGTCTTCATTGTCTTGGCAACCATCATCCCATTGGACATTGGTCATCTTGATTGTCCATTTTGGTTCCTTTTACATTGTAGGCAGAACATCTAACTAGCAAGATTTCTTTGGATGTCTTTGGTGCTGCTCTGAGGATGTTGCCTTGTGTAAATGATGAGATCCTCCATCTCACCTTCTCCCCACCTCCCACTCCACACCCTTTGACCAGAAGCTTATACCTGAATCTCTGAACAGTCCCGTTCCCAGTTTGAGGCAGTACAGGTCTCATCTATCTGATATCCCACATAGCAGTCTCTCATATTATCTTGTCGGTATAACTGACCAGCCAGCTAACAGTTTGACCACTGCTGCGATATTGTCACTGACCATCCCAGTGAGAGTTAACAGGATGGAGAGGAATTAAATTGCAAAGATGTCCTGCAAACTTCAGTCCTTTCTGTTGATTCCTAGAGAAGATAGGCTAGAGCTGTGATTAGATCCAGGTGTCTGTATTTATTTATGTCCAGTGTGTAGATGTTTAGCTCAGCATCCAGTTTGCATGCGTTACTGTCCTGGTTTCCTCATAAGACCTGAGATTTGTGTGTTAGAGGGTGAGTACGTCACAAAACATTTGCTCACATTATCATGAGCAGTTAAGTATTTGGCAGCTACATTGAATTTGTCAGCTCAGACCAGATGTGAAAATTAGTTTTTGTTCTGTTTTGTATTCATTTGATTTTCAGGTTAAAAAGGGCTTGAATTTTTATTTTATGAAAAAAAAGTTTTTGGTATCTGGAAATAATTTTGAAAAAGTGGCCATAGCTTGAAGTCGCCTGGTGTGATTCCGACTCATTCACCCTGGATGCAAGACATATATTTGTATGGATAGATAGAACATGATGTAGAAGAATCCAAAAGATCCTACTCAAGATGATCAATCACATGGATGTATTAAAATGAGATTGGCTTGTTGCTCCAGACTGTGGATAGTTGGCGCTGGGGCCTTGTGGCATTACTGAAAAGATATTCTCTCTTTGGCATTGTCATATTCACACACAGCCTCTCCCTGTCCCAAAGTGACATGTGTCATCAGTTTCATCCCAGTGTTACCTTAGTCATCTATTGACATCAGTTGTCATCTACTCATGAGCCTCTGATTTCCTATTGCGGGAAAACAGCTCAAGATTTTGACTCACTAGTTCACTATGGATTTGATAGATACCAAAATCTGGATCTGAGAACTTTGGACGGAGATTCCACCACAGAAAGAGACATACAAAGTTAGGGAGGGAGAGAGAGGGCAAGAGAGATAAAAAAAAAAAGAAGGGTAATCTGAAATAATTTACAAAATAAAAATCCTTTTGCCCGACTCGCACTTTATATTTAGAGAAATGACAATAATAAAAAGAAAGTTTTTATGATCAGATTTCTACCAACAGACCAACAGTTGACTACCTGAAAGAGAATCTGTCTTTACTTTCTCAGTGAAAAGCACAAAAGTTTCTTTGAAAATTTCTGTTTGCCAGTATGGTATGGGAACTTGTCAGTGTGATTTGTAGGTCTGGATTTGTCAACTGTCAGATTTGTCTCAGAGTTTGCGAAGAAACTGCTGACATTGTATTTGTGTTGGCAAATCCTGACAGTTGGTGTGGCTGGCTGTTAGGTGTAGCCAACATCAGGTTAGGCACTCCATGGCACTTCATCCTCCTGATCTCAGTGAATGAGGTCGTCTGTGGTAGTTAGAGATCTGATCTTCCTAGAATGATATGTCAAGGCATGACATTGTATGTGTCTGTTGTGTTTAGTCAATCGTATGTCATCATATTGTAGAGCATATCTCACATTTCCCAAGCCTCATTATGTTGCTTAGTCCATCACTCCGTTGATTTGTCCATCCATCCATCCATCAATCCATCATATGGTGCACCATCTATCCATCTGTCTGGAGCCCTCAAATCACTGTCTGTGTGCATGCCCATTCTGTCCCAGCTACAGTTAGAGAAGCTGGTGGCGTCGCTGCGCAAGGAACTGGCTGAGAAACACAATGTGGTGGAGGAGAAAGAGGAAGAACTCTATGAGCTTCATGACAAACTCGAGGAAATGGTAGAGTGATCTGCTCTTGATCTTGCTTCCATATTTCTTGTGTATCCATCTGTGCATTTTGGACGTTCTAGTTGCCTCCCCTGAGTCGTGCAGCTTGCCACAGTTAGAGCTGTCCAGAGTGAACCTGCGACTATATTGTTTTCTCTTTTTTTTTTTTCTGGATTTAATTTCTAACTCAAGTGTTATTTTGTTTTTTTCACAAGTTGTTTCTAATCTTGTCTTTTAACTAATGTTAAGCAACTGTAAATGAGGCTATAACATTGACTACCTACAGACTACCTACCCAGACATGGAAACAGTAAAGGATCCAGATGAAGATCTTTCTGTCCTCTTGCTCAGACACTTGATGACTTTCTGAGATAACTTTTTACTGTGATTAACAAATCTTTTCATTTTCACTCATTTTGTTTTTGTTTTTTTCATATCAAAGGTAACAGTTGCAAACCTCTAAGTCCAAAATTAGGTCAAGATATATTTTCCTCCTAAAATATCCCTGGGAAATCCTCATATATCATGCTTTTATATAGTAGATCCGATAGCTTCCCACCAGTGAACTTGCATCATATAAAGGCATATTGCAAGGGGATTTCCAAGGAATATGTTAAGACAGAAATACAACTTGATCTAATTTCAGACCTAAGTGGTTTGTGATCGTTATGGTCAATATAATTATAGTCTGCTAGTACTCAGTTCAGCTGTAGCCGATATTTGAGACACTTTATCAGATAGTCCATGGCGTAGAGCGGTCATTCATATAAGACCTCATACACTTCACATTTCTATAGTGATGTTGGAATCAAAGATTGGACAGTAAGGGAAGCAAATAGACAGATGATAGACATGCCCAGTATTTCATTCCTACAATCAAGCTCACTTGGAAAAATGTCCAAATCAAAAGTTGCCCTTTTTCACTCTTTGCCTGAACTTTTTGTTTATTTTGTACTGGCCTAACCTCAGATTCTTGAGTCATCTTCCACTGCGGATGGTTTACCTAACCACTCGTTGTTGTGATACTCATCCCTCCTGTATGTCTTTGGCTGGTAATGACGCTCTGTAGTATGGGCCCCAAATAAACAGCCTTGAAGTTGGCAACAAGCAAGGATCACCTCTCAAATTTTACTCACATATTTGGTCCCCCACACAGAAGACAGGTTATTCCCCCTTCCCCACACAATCCTGCACACATCAGATAGGTTTTCCCCCTTGTAGATTGAGAATGTGACAGGGCTTTGTACTCACACAATCTACCACTGGAGTTGATCTACTACAGGCAGATCAAGGTCTATGTCCAACCAGTAATTACTACTTGAACGTCGCCACAGGGGTCTGGGGTATATAAATAGGTTCTTTGCTCCCACCTGTAGATGGTGAAAGCCTCTCGTGGGGTGTCTCCCACGGAATGCCATCCTTGATGTTCCAGGAGTGACATCTCTTCTCTCTCTCCTTGCTCCTGTCTTCTAACCTGTTCTCTTCTCTCTCTTCTCCATGTTGCTTAAACATATCTTACAATTTTTAGCACACTATAGCCGTGATCTTGCTGATGTGTCATTAAACCCCTACACAAACAAACAAACAAACAAACCAGACAAACTAGTTGAACAAACAAGTCTAGAACTGACTCAGAGATGGGACACGATGAAATCAGGCTCTCGTCAAATTTTGGGCATATGGAGTTATTGGTATCATTGTGAAGATAATTCATTTCCCTTTCTGTATGTGAAAAAATTATTGTTTTACCTTAAGTAGAAGTTGACATATTAGCAATTAAAGACGATGGCTGTAACTTCTTTTTGCAGTCGAATTTATTGAAAAAATGGCTTCTGTTTTGTAAATCCTTATTGATCCTCATTAGGCCATGCCAATACAATTTTTGGGGTTTTACACAATCTGTTTCAGTACACTTAAATGTTTATCTAGATTGATGCAGAAGGGTTTGACAAACAAGAAAAAAAAAACAATTGCATTAAAAATTCATTCACTATTGATAAACGCGTGATTTCTCCGGTCAGCTCAGTTTGATGAGTGACTGATTTCATCCTGTGACGTTTCATTTGTGAGTTTGGGAGGTGATCATTATCCCCTGTCCAGTCAGAACCCTCACCTCAACCCCCATTCCCACCCCTGCCTCCATCCTATTCTATCAACGACAGTAAGGAAGAGATAGAAAGCCCTGGCTCTCACTCTGAATGGCAGCACTGACAGTACTCAGGGACCCACTGACTTAGCCGGCTCAGATCTCCTGTCTGTAACTTTGGCAGCACATTGGATTATATTTACTTGTCTGGATATGTGTCAGTAAATGTTTGATAGTCTTGCACTGTCCCACCCCCCACCCCCCCAACCCCAACTGCTGACAAACGTCAACCAATCAGGCTTAGCTAGTCTACACTGTAGGTTTGTCTGTATATAGAACATGGACAGTCAGTCACTGGCCATGAAAGAACTAGACAGGCTTATTACTGACCTTTCCACCCAATTCTTACTATAAGCATTGTATGGTATGATATAATTAGTACATGTTTCATGGAGAATTGGGTAGTCTTTTGTGCTTTAAATGATAACTCAGCCAAATAGTTAGTTAGAAAGATTGCAAGAGATGAGAAAGAAAGATGAGCTGTAGATATATCTGTGGATGAAATGTTATCAAGTCTGATTACTTTCCCTGATACTTTTCATCACCAACCTACTCCTCCCCCCTCTGACTGGCCTTCTCTGTAATGTAACTTACATTATGTTCTATATATACGTCTTTCAACCTCCTCTCGACGGTAGTAATGTAACTCTGTGCTGGAAGAATTCCCTCATCAGTACTAGTAACTCTGTGTAGTACAGCTCTGTGCAAAGTCTCAGTTGTAAACTAGCCAACTAAGGAAACTTTTATATACTATAATTGTATTATTAAAAAGAAAAAAACAAACAAACAAACAAACACAATTAACCACCTAAGCAGGTCCCTATGTAGTATAACTAAAATCTGGAAAAGTATGTAATATAAGTTTGTTATCCAAGGATAACGTGAGTAACATGTAATGGTGATAGATTATTGCTGCAGATCAGGGCACCACATTTCTCACTGGTTAAGTCAGTCCTGTGGAAAAGATCTCACAGTGCAAACAGGTTGCCTTGTGATATGCAGAAAATGTACAGTGCACTCTACTAACATTTCAAGTTATGATACAGTGCAACAATTTTTTTTTTGTTTCAGTTATCAGTACAAATGAATGTTCTGTAATGGTGCATTTAAATTAATCCCCTGTCAGTGTCTTCATTTGCTGGTGTGATATCTCGATTGTCGCATAACCATGGAGATGTTGTTGACATGTACCCCAGAACTCAGACCTGCATGTCATACTGCACTGCTGCTCCCAGCTTGCTTGTCCTGGATTGAGAATGTCCTTGTGTGTGCCTGCCTGCCTGTTTGTCAGCCTGCCTGTTTGTCTGCTGTGTGTTGTATCCATGCCATCCTGACACTTACTTGTCTGCCTGGGACTGTCTGACCCCCATCGTGTGAAGAGTGAAGACTTTCTCTGCCTTACCTGTTGTTTTGTGTGTTGTGTGTAGGCATCTTGTCTTCCCTGGACATATCCAGCACCTTGATCTGCACAGTATTTACTCTGACTGAAATTGTTTGTTTGTTTGTGTGTGTGTGCGTGTGTGTCTGTCATATGTGCATGTTTGTGTGTGTGTGCATGTTTGTGTGTGTGTCTCTGTGTGTGTATGTGTTTGTGTGTGTCTCTCTTGTATGCATCATGTTTTCCCTCAGATATATATTTTCTTTTTTCCTCTCAACTTTTCCCCACTTCCTTTCTCCATTTCTCACTTTCCTTTCTCTGCTTGGCTGTGCTACAACTGGACCTTGTGTTTCCCCCACAGTTTCTGACCTGTATTTATATCTGTATTTCTTCTGTCTCTCCTGACCTCATCTCACTTCTCCTCTCCCACATAGTCATCTTCCTCTGTCTTCTCAGCACGTTCATTTAGCATATTATGTGTCCACAAACGACTTTGTATGTGCCTTTTGTAAGTTGTAGACTGTAACGGACATATGTAGATTGACACACGTAATTATTTTGTATAACTTAGCTTTTCTCCATCATCAATTTGATGGCTATGAGTTGTGTCAGATTAGCTAGAATTTCACAGAGAACATCATCAGATACAGTGTATGAAATGGCATTTGTATTTTAACCTGATCAAGTGGATGACATAATCATAATGGTTTGTTGGTTGAAAGAATACAATTTGAGTTAGTCTTTAAGTGTAAGGACAATAATTGTAAGATTTATCAGTTAAAGATGACTGGCTTTGTGTTGACCTAAGTGGCAGTTGTCACAGGAAAGTTGTCACAGAAAAGTGTAGTGTTCTAATAGAAGTGCTATTGTTTTAAATCATAATGTAATCATTGTACTTCCTGGTCAGTATCCATCTGTTTGCAGTGGCTATCCCAGATACTCAGTGTTTGCTTTCAACTAAACTTTTTTAAGATTTATTTTCTTCTAGTTTTGTTTTTAACTAATCTTGTGAGACATTTGTAAACAATGAAATTAGATTTTAAGTTTCTTTATTATTATGTAACATGTTTGCATTTAGTCAATTATATGTTCACATTAGTTTTTGTTTAAGTTTTCTCTCTTTTTTATTCTTTGGATTGTTTTATTGTTTTTTGTTTTTTTTCTTGAAGTCAGTATATTACTTTCAGTTATTAACAAAGATGTAGTTTTTGTCACAGCTCTTAGCTTTGAAGCATTACCTTCTCCCCTGTGCTGTACAAATATTTGTTTTACATGTGCAACTTCACCTAGACATGCAGGCCGAGCTTAGCATGACTCATTCCCCACACTGACTATCATTCGAGCACAGGGATAAATTCAGACATCTAGGAGTATTTAAGAGAACAGCAAAGAAATGTACAGTGAGTGAGTTAGTACTGAGCTTCTGTTGGCACCACACTGGAGCCTGTCACACTACAGTTTTGATAACATGACCCACACTTGGCAAAAATCATGAAATCAAAGGGAAAGGCTGAGCTCACACTTGTACTCAAGTTTATGTAGCTCCAGCGAGATATTATTCTTAATTTAAGGAGAAAAAATCATAAACAGTTTTTAAATAATTGTAATATGACTTGGCTATTTGACATATTTGTTCTACTCTTTTATTCATAAATCTACCAATCTTAGAGAAACCATTCTTAGTGTCAGTGAAGAATGCAGTCCCTTTATTTAAAAGAAAAATCGGCTGAGCTCAGTTTGCATGTTGTCTTAGCAGCCAGCCAGCCTATCCGGCTTCAGACACCACAGACAGATAGTTGACCGTCCCAGTCTCCCTCACCTTTCAGGAACAGCTGAAGGCAGAGCTGGAGTCCAGCCGCAGGCAGGCGGCCGACGTCTCCCAACAGCTGGCTCAGGAACAGAAAGTCAAGCAGGATTTGCAGGAGACCCTGGACAGGGAGAGACAGGCAGCTGAGGAGTCCAGGAAAGTGCAGGATGAGGTTGGAGAATCAGAGAGAGATAAGATCTCCATTCTGGAGAAACAGTGTGCGGAGAAAGACAATCGTCTGACGGAGCAAGAGGAGAGGATAGAGGCTCTGGAGAAACAGTTGGCAGAGAGGCAAGAGAAATGGGAGACAGAGCTGAAAGAAGTGCAGGAGAAGATGGAGAAATGCAGGGAGGAGCAGACAGAGAGGGTTCGTGAGCTGGAGGAAGAGCTGCAACTCCAGGGAGCCAACTGTCTGGCCTTGCAACTGGACGCTGAGAGAAACCAGAGCTTGGGTGGTCAAGTGGAGAGTCTGAAACTTCAGGTGGAGGAGAAAGATGCTCAGCTGGAAGATCTGCAAAAACAGGTAGAAGATGCTATCACAGAGGAGAAGAAGAAGATAGAAGATTTGCAGACAGAACTGGCAGCCAAGGAGAAGGAGGTTGAGGACCTGGCCAATCTGAAGAGACAGCTGGAAGAGACAGAGGAACAACTGCGGTTGAGGCAGTCAGCATTGCTGGACATCCAGGCTGACAAGGAACAACTTCTGGTGGAGCTGGCTGAACTCAGGCAACTGAAACATCAACTACAGCAGAAAGATCAGAACATTGAGGAACTGGAAGGTCAGCTGAGGTTCCGACAGGCCTGCATTCTGGACATGGAGGCAGAGAAAGAGAGGATCGTGGAGGAGAGAGATGACATGGAGGTGGAACTGAGGGAAGAGCTACTAAAGAGAGAGGAGAGTTTGGAGGAGCTACAGAGGAAATATGATGAGCTGAAGGCTGGCATTGGTGAGGAGGTTCTGCACATGGAGCAGGAGATCCAGCGCAGCAGTCAAGCCAGGCTACTGAAAACTTCACCCGAGAAGGAAACAGAAGGAGAAAAAGAAGAGGAGGAGGAGGAAGTGGCAGGACTGAAGAAGCAACTGCAGGAGACGTCAGATCAACTGAGGAAGGCGGAGGAACGACTGACACAGACTATCCAGCAGCTGTCCGAGAGAGAGGAACAGATCCAACAGCTGCAGGCAGAAGTGGAGCCACGTCTTCAGGCGTCGGCAGAGATAGAGAGAAAGGCTCAGTCTCTGGAAGAACAGCTGAGCCAGGCTGAGGAGAGAGCCAACAGAACCGCCACAGAGTTGGCTCAGTCGCAGTCGGTCATCAGCTCTCTGGAATCCCGGCTGGCAGAATTCAGGAAGAGCAACTCTCAGCCGGACATTCCATCTTCGACCAACACCAGTTTGTCAGCATCACTTCCCTTGCCAGGTTCCCGGCGAGAGGATTATGTGGGGATGTCGAGGTGGGACTCGGAGCCAGCTGGTCTGGCACTCGGCAACCGGGACAGTGTGTACCTGAGGTTCCGCATGTCGGAGGTAGAGCGGTTATCCCGACAACAGCAGCAGGAGTTGTCAGCGAAAAACCAAGAACTGGCACGAGTGCGGCAAGATCTGGAGCGATGGCTGGAGAAGAGCAAAGGTCAGGAGGCCCTGGGGAAAACTGTCCAGGTGAGATTGTAAGGTCAGGCTGACCTGTCCTGACCTCTCAACCGGTCAGTGCTGGAAATGTCTCGTCCTACAGCTTCGTCCAGTCCTTACTGTGTCGTTTTTTGTTTTTTTTTCTGTCCCTGGTATCCCATCTTTAAGCTTAACACTAATGTTTGAGGTGGCCAAACAAAATTAACTCTTTTTAACTAAGGTTTATTTTCTCTATCAGAATTATTTGTTAACCTGAGGGTGACAGAGCAGCTGAAGTTTCAGGAAAGGAAATAACCACTTCTCATATGTAGATCTGTTTACAGTAAACAGGATATTTTATCTTATCTTCAGGTTAATTCTTTTATTTTAGGTGTGTTTGTCTAATATGATTTTGAGTTGAATTCCTTAGTTGTCTTTATTTTATTTATTTATTTATTTTTTTTAATTTTTAGTCTTTGAATAATTGGTTGAACATTCTCTCTCTAAGTTAACCTCTACTGGTAGTTATAACACAGGGTGTCCTGGTGTGGAAGTTTTCATAGGCAGAAATAAGAAAAGTGGTCTGTGTCTGTACGTTCAGGTGTATGAACAACGGTTATGTGTCCACAGCAGGAACAAGAACACAGAGTGACGGTCATTCAGACTGAGTTGGAGACAGTCAGGACGCGGTTGGAGGAGAGAGAGCGACACATCCAGTCCCTGACAGAACAAGCACAGTCACTGCGGGAGCAGCTAGGGGCCCGAGAGGGCACCATCACCAACCTACAGCGAGAGATGGATCTGCTCAGGTCAACCCCAGCCTCCCCGCCCCGAGCTTCCAACACCTGGACAGGGGATGAGTCGCTGTCACCAGAGACCAAACAGTCGATATCTCACCTCAAGCTGCAGCTTAGGAAAGCACACGCAGGTACTAACACTCATCTGTCAGCTTGTGTCTCTTTGTCTGTCTGTCTGTCAAAGCTCTGTCTCCGTCTCAGTCAGTCTCTTCGTTCAGCTCTCTCTCTCTTTCTGTCTGGCTCTCTCTCTCTCTCTCTCCATCCTTCTCTCAGTATCTCTTTCTTTGTTATTTTTATCCACTTCTCCCTATCTCTGTGTCTTTCTGTATGTCAGATTCTTGCTTCCATCTCTCTCTCCATCCTTCTCTCTCTCAGTCTCTTTATGTTGTTGTCTTTGTCCATTTCTCTTTATCGTTATCTGTCTGTAGCATTATCTCCTTATGTCACATGACTGACACACTGACAGACTGACATTTTCTCCTTATGTCACATGACTGACACACTGACAGACTGACATTATCTCCTTATGTCACATGACTGACACACTGACATTATCTCCTTATGTCACATGGCTGACACACTGACAGACTGACACGAGCCTGACACTCTGTGGCTATGATATACTTACAGTCTTGCTATCCCCCTCCCTCCCCTCCAGCAGGGACCCGGTGTTTATAAGTAGATTCTTAACTCCCACCTGCAGGCAGTGAAAGCAAGCCATCAGTGAGATGTCTCCCATGGAATGCTATCCTCAACGTTCCAGGGGTGACATCTCTTCTCTCTCTGCTTTCTCCTGTCCTCTGTCCCACTCTCTTTCCTCTCTTCTTCTTGACGTGTAAGCATATCTCACCGTGTTTGGCACAACATAGCCAAAATTATTCTGATATGCTGTTAAATTTCAACACAAATCTGAACACAAGCAAACTAACAGTGCTGATACAGTGCATGACTGCCTCTAAAATAAACACAAAGAACTAGACATCAGTAACACAAAATGTGTGTGCAAGAAATGGTGACCTGTCACAGTGGTACCTGTCATACCAGTGACCTGACACAGATTGTCACTCCAGTGACCTGACACAGACTGTCACACCAGTGACCTGACACAGACTGTCACACCAGTGACCTGACACAGACTGTCACTCCAGTGACCTGACACAGACTGTCACTCCAGTGACCTGACACAGACTGTCACTCCAGTGACCTGCCACAGATTGTCACACCAGTGACCTGACACAGATTGTCACACCAGTGACCTGACACAGATTGTCACACCAGTGACCTGACACGGACTGTCTATCTTAGACCAGTCACCGCAGTTAGATATCACACATGAGTCTGACCCACACTATTGTACTTGTCTGTGATACCTTTCAACTTACAAAAAAAAAGTAGAACTGTCATATCCTAGGTGTTTTTATAACCCAGGGTGAACACCTTGTAATCATTGAAGGCTGTCTATTTACATTGACCAGATTTAAAAGTTCATCGTGTCAAAACCATTAACATGAGACAAAATTGTCGACTTTTAAAGGTTTTAATCATATCAATCATAATATCAAAAATATAATGCTGTTTCATAAAACCAAATAAATAAAGTCAAAAACATTTGTCAAATTCAAGTTTCATGCAAAAAACATTAAACATTTACAAATGTAGCCAGATTGAGAAAATGCTGCCAAATGTGTGAGCACCATGCATGCAAAGTTCAACAAGGGTCATCGAATTTGAGGTATGCTCACCAAAATTTTGTCTTACTAGAATTAAATTGTCCTAACTACATCAAAAAATTGTCACAGTTAGAAGATTTAAACTCTGGCGCAACAATTTATGGCCAGCCTTCAAAGAATCAGGTTACCTGGCCTGTATATGGGGACATGAAGACTTTGCCCCATCGAGGGGGAAAAAATGCTGTGTGTAATTTGTCCTGAGTTATTTTTTTCCAAGCACCAAGGAATTGAACGTGTAATGGCTGATTAAGATCAGGTGGGATCAGGGACCAGATTTTCAGGATGGGAGGTTAAGGGAGAGCAATCCACCCAGTTCATCTTTTTGACCACCATTTGATTTTGTCCATTTGATTCTTCCTGTGACAGCCTTGGAGGAGATGCAACAAACCAGATCAGAGGTCAGCGAAGTCGGAGCCGGCGATGCCAGCCGTCTACACAAGCCATCACTGGACCAAGGGCAGGTAAGCCACAACTCACCAGGGAGTGAAACATAACACAGAGTTATCTCACTTGTGTGTGTGAGAATGAACAGACATTATATGTGCAGGATGTGACAATAGCTGGAGTAGTGGGCCTTTGGTTTCAAGCTAATGTGCTATACTAAGATTTTACACAGCTTTGAAAGATCATTGGACAGATTCTGAACTCATGCAGCTCTAAAAACTTTCGTACTTGGTGAAAAGATTACCTCTCGTTGTAGTGGTTTCCATATCTCGCTGTTTTCACCAATACACTGGTTCTCTCTGGACCATACAAAGAGTTAATGAAGCTGGTTGGAACAGGTAGTCTGTGGCATATTTGACCATACCATACAATCCATATTGTCTGTGACAAATGACTGGCAAGGTACACATTGTGCCTGCTGTGGAGAAAAGTGAAAAAGTGTGGGCAACATACATAGAAACCATGAAAGCAATACAGGCAAACGTAATTTTTCTCAGGTCGCTGGTTTGTGAGGCTGTTTTTTTTTTTTTTTTCAACAGACAAATTTTAACAATGGCTCACTGGTTGTGTTCCTGTTTTGTATTGTCAATCATGCTGTGTTTATAATAAAAGTAATGATAAAGGGCATTTATACAACACCTCACCTAAAGAGGTTCAAAGCATCGTACAGAACAAAAATGTTTAACAATCACACACTTATTATTCCTCAAAACAAACAGGAGCAACAGTGTACATTGTCATATCATAGATAGAGATATGATCCAAGATACGCTCTTATACATAATCATGTAATACAACTCAAACACATTTGTAAGTTTGTAGACATGACTGACAACCATCACCAGGGAAAAGCTGGCAAACACTACTCAGATAGATGCCTGTTGAACAAGTACATTTTTAGCTGTCGTTTAAATGATTTACATGTATCACGCATACGAATACTTTATTTATGCATAAGGAAATATGGGAGGTTACTGTTGTTGGTTGATTGCAGGTACAGTGCAGACGTAGTGAGTGGAAGCGAGCCAATCCAAGCCACCTAGCATATGTCTTTCCTGTAATAGTCAATGCAATGTTTATGTGATTGGTTTTAAAATGTCTACTTTTAGCTGGGATCATTCACTACTTGAGTTTATATTCATTTGTTGTGTTAGACATAGTGAGCAGAATTATGTTTGTAGTTACTGTCTTCATGTTATATATGTGTGCATTACTGCCCACAGTGTCTGCTCTAGGTGTGTTCTGTCTCTCTGGCACAGTATGTGGTATGTGTGTCATTAATTGTTTGACACTTTGTGTTCATGTGTTGCTATTGTTTGACACATTGTTTACATGTGTGTGGTTATTGTCTGACATAGAATCAAGAGGAAGAAGACCAGGTTCAGGCCCGTGTGAAAGACCTGGAATCTCGGCATGAGGTCAAAATCAGAGAGTTGATAGCCCAGCATGACGAAGATATCCGACAGCTGCGCCATCTTCAGGTAAGTGTCTTGTCTTGCCTGGCTACCAGCTCGTCCAGGTACGAGCTCTGTGAGAACTCTGTCAACTGCCTTAGAGACAATAGGAGATTGGATGTTTTCAAGAAGATCAGAAACACTTCTGAGACAACATTACATAGACAACATTATATCTAATGTGTCGTGTGTGTGTGTTGGGGGGGGGGGGGGCCGGGGGGG
>JBCAUA010502314.1:0-17038 GCA_038406235.1 Peronia verruculata | reverse complement strand
TACGTTTATGTTAGTCTACCTATTGCACTCTGGATCTATAGGCGTGCCCATGAAACATTGCCTCTGAATAGACAACAAAAACAAAACAACTCCATCTGTAAATCTTTAGTATAGTGTGTATGGTAACAGTAAAGGGAGATAGAGATGGGGTGGGATCAGGGATGCGTGTGTTATTTCATCAATTATTGAGTAAATAAGCTTGCATGTATATTATGCTATACAATAACTGTCATGTACTATCACATGTACCATTATCATTGTTGTCATTACTGTTACATTTACTTTTAAAAGACTACCGACGCTCAGTGACAGCCATGAAAAACTCTTCTACTGAATCATGGTTATAAGTACCGCATTCGTGAAAAAAAAAAAAAAAAGCTCATGTACGGTATTCCTGGCTATAACTAAAGCCAGTAGTAACTGTTATTCATGGAACAAGCAGTGAATGAATCACAAATTGAGTGATTTCCCTTGAAAGCAGCAGAAGCCCCACACGAAAGACTTTTTAAAAAAATTGTCTTTGTTTCTTGCTGTTATTTTGTTCTGTTTGTTACTCGTTCTTACGTACTTTTCTTATTTGTTGTCTATCACATGTATTTTTAATGGTAGGTTCTAAAAGTTCCTACATGGTATGATGATGCAGTATCACTAGGAGCCGTGTGTGCTGTGAAATCTTGTTACATGAAAGCATGTATGTATTTGCTTGATTTACTCTTTTGTTGTTGTTGTTGTTTCATTTGCTTTTTGTTTTGTTTTGTTTTAGTTTTAAATGTTTGTGTTTTAATTTGAATTCCCCCACTCTCATAGTGGTCCTTTAGCCTCACTTGATTGAACAGTATTAGTACATCGGAGAAAAACACCGTGTCCTTCTGTCACATGTCGCACAGCCTGGGCCACCACTGACTCCGCAATCCCCTCCCGTTTGGGCAGACACGAAAAGTAGGCTATGTTACCAGTGGTAAACCAGCACAGAATATCTGTGGTCAGAACAGTTGAATTGCCCCGTAGAAACAGACAATGAAACAAACAAGGAAAAGCAAAGGTCCTCAGGACGAATTAAATAGAGATATACAACACAGATCACAATTCGCGTGTCGTTATGAATATGCTGTATAGAATATGACGGGAAATTAACAGCTTAATTCTGGAGAAGAAAAATAGTGTAGAAATGGTATTGAATTCCTAGTGAGTGGCTGCACATATATCAAAAACGTCATCACAGAGGAGATTACCAACCAGTGTCAAGCACATGCATTGTGACCATCTGTCCAAGAGCAAGATTTTGCAACGTTCTCATAATACAAATCTTCGCACCAACAACAGGTTACACAGCGATGAGGGTATTGAAGAAATGTTGTAAGAGACCATAAGATAAGACAGATAGGGCGGATATTTGGATCATTCAAGGAGAATGGAATATCGAGGTAAGCAAACAACACAACATGATTGGAAGATCACATTGAGTCGACATAATGAAATTTTCAGGCAAAAGATAAATCTTGCGTTTTAGGGATATGGCAGCTACAACTACGTGACACTGGGAAAACAAACTTGGAGCATAGACACAGGGCAAACCAAAGGTGGATTGACTTGTTCTCTGTGGACAAAATCATCAGATAAAGTAACCAATCACTGGTGGTTGGGCCTACGTAGGCGGTCAGGACGTGGGCTTAACAACATGAAATTGAAAGCAATCATATCATGTACATGTTTACAATGAATTTTACCTGCATGAAAATTTGTAAGTCCCTGCTACCTGGAGAACGAGTACTACTGCAGTAAAACTGCAAATCTGCAGTATCAGATACAAACCTCAGTGGATCAGACATATTATGAGAATAAAACAATGGCCTGTTCTGTAACTGCCCAACAACTACCTTTTATTAACTTTGAGTCTCAATTCCCCCCCCCCCCCCCACAACAGCCCAATGTTGAGGTCACAGCCGGATGTTCCTGTTCACGGTCCATGAATTCCCTCTGTCCATTTCTCCTCCCGAGCTCCGCCCTCCATTCTCTGCATGGAGAGTTTACCTAGCGTTAAGTTACATAATCCCTTGTCCCCAGCGGCCTCTGTCCTCAAAACTGTGGACATAAATGGTCTTGGCACTCGCCCCACACTAGCCTTCAAACTCTGGCATTGAGAAACATAACATGGTCATCTATATTTCTGCCTCGGCTGAGTTTTAAACTGCGCGAATTGATCTTGGAATGTAAATGCAGAAATATTTTTTCTTCAGTGTCCACATTGCATCATTTAGCCGTTTTGATTGAGGACTTTTCTTAGAAAGCACAGTGTTTTGGTGTTTATTTCTTTTGAGACATTGATTGACGCAAAACATTTCAACTTCAGGTAAGCTAGGTCGATCTCAGTTAATTTCAGGCGGATACTTGTCAATGACAATATCAACACCTGTCTAGTTCTGTTCTCACACTACGTCTTTCTTGACCTACCTGCATTTTGAACCAGTAGCCGCCAAGATAGAAGGTGGAGTTTATTAATACTTTTTCAGCTAAAAATCAGTATTGTACATGTACATGTATTTAATTATTATATAGCTGGTGTTTCAGTGGGCTAAGATGATGTGCAATAGCTCTATCAAATTAGTTTATCCTGTACAGATTAAGCTTCAGAGGATCTTGTATCAATCTTGTATCAAAATTCACGTGAGCTCTGTGTCTCACTTTACATTTCATTTTTTTTTTTTTTTTGGAAAAAAAAATCCTCCCAAAATAAGACAATAGTATTCTCTACCACTGTGGAAACGATCTAATGGCAGATACAGTGCCGTGTACCACTTCAAGAACACAAAATATAGGCCTACAAAATTAAGGGGCAGAGAAGTAGCTTAATGTTCGTCTCATACAATGGCTTATTTAATTTCACTTTTAATTAATATTATTATTCAGATATTGTGAACACCGATGTATTTGAAGATCTTACCAGAAAGCATACCCGATTTCTCCTTGAGGTGATCTATTAATATCTTTCAGTATCTCGGGTTGGTTTATAAGGCATGTAATCAATGGAACTTGGTCAAAAGAAGATTTAATCACAATGATTCAGACCAACATTTCGAAATATTTGAAATAGTGTTGAATGCATTGACTCAAAATTTAATTTCTGTGCTATCAAAAAATAAAGTTTCTAAATTTGGGGAAGGTGGGAGAGGGAGGAGGAAAGGGAAAGGGGGGGGGGGGGAGAGACATCATCCACCTTTAACTTAGGATATTTTAAATCAACCCAAAGTATACTTTTCTTATGTTTTTGCAGACCACTTTTAGACGTTGTCGGCGACTGTATTTTGACAAGGGGCCCGCAATGATGTCCTGCCCTGGGGCCCATGTTGGCTCTCGGCGGCCCTGGTTGTCGCAGTTGTAGAATCTTGGGCCTACAACAAATACATAATAAGATCTTCTGGCAAGAAACCTCTTCTCCCAATGATCAGCAGATCGATCCAGGATAGCCCTATATAAACCATACAAACGTGTTTCATGTTTCAGCCAAAGTGTGTTCATTGTCTCAACATACAGCTCGTATATTACGGAATTACATTTTTACCTTGTACTAGAAAAATCATCACAGAAGTAGTCTAAAGTGCACATCAGCTACGCTGTGTTAACTAAATTTCGTGTGTCCAATTTTCAGATCTGCCCACCATGTCCAAGAGAAACCGTAAAGAATTACCATATCTCATCCTGGTGCTGATCTTTGTGTTAGCGATTTTGTTCATTGGAGATATCATATTCACGACTCACTGTTTCGGTCATCAAGGGATAGATCGGGTGGCTTTCTACATGCAGGCTGGCGTAGACCGGCGTACCTTGAACAGGAATGGAGGCGACCAGCTGGGGGATACATTTCGTGAGCTGGATCCTCTTCTGAACATTGGTGATCTCAAAATCAGCCAGGCTGAGAATAAAATAGTTATGGGGTATGATTCTGAACCCAGTCTCAGCGCACCTATTGGATTCACTGACGACGATGTACTCCAAAATATTACCTTAAGCGATCTGAGACACGTGACAGAAAACGCACTTTTGAACAAAACATTGTTCCATAACTGGACACAATCGTTTCTATTTCCCGCATCGGGGAGAATGCTGATCCTACCTCAGTGGGTCATTAATGGAGAAAAAGTGTGTGATAATTCTACAGAATTATTGATCTTGATGCCATCTGTGCCTGAATCTCAACTTACTCGTGAGATCATCCGCCAAACGTGGGCCAGCCCTCTCTACGGTATGCCTTGGCCTAGACGCAAATTGTCCCTCAACACAAAGCTCATTTTCTTGGTTGGAACTGCAACTCTTGGCGAGTATAAGAAATTTGTCTTGTTGAAAGAGGCCGAGGAATATGGAGATTTGGTGGCAGCAGATTTTATGGATTCTTATCGAAATCTGACTCTCAAGATGGTAACAGGACTTAACTGGATCAGGAAGTTCTGCCCTGGTATAAAATTCATGTTGAAAGGCGACATGGATACCTTCATAAATCTTCCACTCCTGACCAGAATGCTCAGCGTTGTGCACGAGAAAGTCCACGAGTTTGTTATTGGTCACAAACACGAGAATCCTTTGCCCCACGTACTTCGGTCAGGAAAATGGGAAATTCCCAAAGAGGATTATCCCTTCAGTTTCTTCCCACCATACGTCATAGGACATTCCTATGTCATCTCTGGTTCAGTCATTCCAAAAATGGTGTCACTGGCTCGTCGTTTGCCGCTTATCCCAGCAGAAGATGCTTTCATAACTGGAGTTTTGGCCAGAATTGTGCGAGCTCCTCGCTTACACTACAGCGGTTTTGCAGATTTGAAGAAAAACTGTTCGCCATGCAGGATTCTGTACAACATAGACGTTTCTATGACGAAAATGACCGTAAGTAGATTGCTCTTGATGTGGAGGTATATTTTACTCAATAAATGCATGGATGAGGAGATTCCCGTCCGCCAAAATCTTTTAACCAATGCGCAGAAATTGATGCAAATGCAAATACAGCTCGCAGATGGACAACAGCCCCATCAACTACTAGCGCAACCAAACCCTGCACAGAAGAAAGAAGGGCAAGAGCTACTAAAGCAAAGACGGGAGATGCACCAGCCACAACAGGATCTACAACAACAGCAACAACAAATGCAACAGCCTCAACAGCCAGAGCAACAGCCAATACAAGAACAACGTGAAGAACAGCTACGAGAAAAACAGCCACAAGGAAAAGAGGAACAAAAACAGCAAGCACAGGGAGACCAACAGCAACAACAACAACAACAACAACAACAACAACAACAACAACGGCAAAATGAGCAGAAACAACAGCAGCAAGAAGAATTATCAGTCCAACAGCAACAACAACAGCAACAACAGAGAGAGCGACAGCAGAGGCAACATCAAGAACAGCTCCAACAACAAAATCTACAGCAACAGCAGGAACTACAACAACAACACATGCAACAAGAACAACAATAACAACAAGGTGAACAACAGCAGCAACAGGAGCGACAAAACAATAGCAACCGTTACAACAACAACAGCAGCAACAACAACAACACGTATCACAGCAACAACACGAACAGCATCCAGATAAACAATAAGAACAACGGGGCCAACAGCAGCAGCAACTGCAAGAACAAAAGCCTGAACTGCAACAGCCACGGCAACATCAGGACCAGCATCAATAGCAATATCAGCAGGATTTACCTGATCAACAATAACAGGAACAATAGATTACAGTAGTAATAGCGGGAAACCGTAACTTGAGAAACAACGGGCGCAACAGCAACAACAGCAACCATAACAACAATAGGAAAAATAACTACCAGAACAGAAGTAGATACCGAACTTAAATATCAGTGGAACTCTCTCCTCCAAGCACCAGACAAATTGTCGCCCTGAGTTCTATTCTGGAGTCAATAGTCAACTTTTGGTGATATGAATCCCGTAAATCAATGAAGTCCGAGAGACAATAAGTGGAAACAAATCAATAAGAACGAAGACGTAATACATTTTTCTCACCGGCTTCTGGCTATCATTTTGACAAGACACAAAACCATTTTTCATTGCTTTCCAAAGTCTCCAGTCTGAAACTTCTTGGTTATTTCACTCATTCCAATCCATCATTACCTTAGACTGCTGGAATCATTGGCGGAGGAGAGAAAGGGGGTGGGGGAGGGGGGTGTTGAGAACCACTTGTGATATCACAGCAATAATCGCCTCGTTCGGGCCTTCCGCAAGTCTCGACATGATGGCTACAGTGGACTGGTCCTTCATTTTTTGCTGTATCTCCCACATCTTCCTTCCAGTACAATGCCTTGCACAATCGATTTATCAAGTCCTTTCAATCTTCCCGGATGCACTTGTATATTGACCCTCTGTATCTGTTTTAAAATTTATCATTCATATTTCATTTGCATTAACTTTTAAATTAGTACGTCTGACGTTCTGTGCTGAAGGAAGATCCCACTCCACTCTCTCGCAACATCAAGATTCTGTCCAACGGCTTTCTTACCTCTGTCAGAGAGAGCAAGCAAATGCGAGACCCCTTACAACTGACCTTTCCTTAACCCCCCCCCCCCTTTCCCCGGCCGCCCCTCATTGTCTCTTCTGTTTGTTCTTATACATTTCTGTATCTTGGTTGTCTTCATGGGCCAGTACACATTTACAGTATTACAGAAGATTGAGCGGTGACGCAGTAGGGATTGTGAGGACTTCCAACCCCTCATTACCTTAGACTCACCGTCGTCGCTGACTAGTATAGTGATAGCAATAACTCTTACTATTGGCCAGTATTCAGAGACAAGGCCATCATTAGTTTAGAGTTGAGGATTTGCTTCAAGTCCGCACAACAAATCGATCTGGCTGATTACAGAGTAAAAAAAAAAAAATAAATAAAAAAAAGTACATGTACATAATAACGAAGTATAGGCTAGATAGAGTTCGCCAATATCCTGGAAAATCCCATCAACCCATGACCCTGACCTTGTCTTAGCCGTTTGTCTCATTCCTTGGCTTGGCCCTCTTACGGTGGGTAGGAAATTTATGACTAAAACTTTTCGCGTTGAGTCTATTGAACCTAGATGCCCTCCAAATAATAACAGTGTTGAGTAGTGCCTTAATGATTCAGTGCCTTTGGAAAACTCCTGACATGTTTCCGCGTTGGGTTTTTCCCGAAATCGTGTGTTTTTTCTATTGCGCCTAGGATACATCGAATCTCCAGTATCTGAGGCAATTTCTGGCTCTTACTCTCTCTTTAACACAACTTCTCTATGATCATTCTCTTCTGGGGGAGGGGGGGGGGCAGTGTTAAAATCAGAGATCGTGTGTGTGCGTGTGCGTGCGAGTGCGTGTGTGTGTATGTGTGTGTGTTTCCCGATTTAGGTTTTGTGGCTGTTGAACTAAAAAGACAGAAGCTCCCTGAGTATAATAGCCTCAACCTTACATAATACAGGTGACTTAAAACCGGTGGCCAAGTGCTGGGTCGCCCTGATTGCAGCCAAGATAACCACTACCCGCAGGAGGTTGAGCGGCTTATCAAGAACAATACGTAGTGGGTCGCCCTCAGTTTAAACAAGTGGTCTGTAAGAATACTAGTCTAATTCTCTCACCAGCTCGAAACGATTGATCCTTTTGTTCCATCCCTGCTGTGCGGTCTCTTACTAGTACTTACTACTAGGCTACAGCTAAAAATAGTACCATACATCAATTCTAGTATTTCTTGGCTAGTTAAATGATTTGTTTGTCGACTGATCGATTAATTGGTTGATTGGCACATTGATCGATTGGTTGATTGCCTGGATATTTGGTGTTGGTTGACTGTTTGGTTGATTGGCTGACTGACTGGCTGATTGATTGACTAAAATGGATGGCTCTATTATAACAGATGGATGGATGGATGGATGGATGGATGGATGGGTGGATGGTTGGATGGATGGATGGACGGCTGGATAGATGGATGGATGGATGGATTGGACTTACTGTCTTATTCGATGGTGGGTTAACAAGGTTGCGGTTCTGCTGCGCCAAGCATGAGATTGAGTGCCTGTCAGTAATTTCTTATATCAACATGTACAATACTTCCGATTATCAAATTAGGTAGAGGGCTCTTTAAAAATGATGGCTCTGCATTTTCCAAAAACAAATAGATGTGTACTTAAAAAAAAAAAAAAAAGAGAGAAGAAAGATAAAAAAATAATTAAAAAAAAAAAAAAAAACGCATGTACGCACACACACATATAAAGAAAACACGCCATATTCTGGTTAAGTCGTCACAGATAGGTGATACTTAGACATTTTGCCCATGCTATACGATAGCCTGTGTTTTTTTATGAATGAACTTAAATGCAAGACAAAGTTTTATTAGTCCCCTGAGAATGCTTGAAAAAAAAAAAAAATTAAAATTAAACAAATAAGTCCTTAGGCATCACTGTAGTCGCAACAATCCCCTAACACTCGTGCAACTTCCAAAAATTTTGCCACCCGAATATTTCCGAAGATTACAGTCTCACACTCATTTCCATGAAATGACAAATTTCAGAATCGCTAAATTTGGCGCACTGAAATGCAACTATTTATAGATTTTACTCAATGTCATTTGATGGGGGAAAAAATGATGGGGTATATTTTACTCTGCTTTTTTCCTTCTTTTGTTTTGCTATGTTTTGTTTTAGTTTGATTCGGGTGGTGTTTTTGTTGTCTTATGTTTTTCATTTTTGTTTTGTTTTGTTATATTTTTTTATGTTGTAAATCCCACCTGCATTTACTTGTGTGTAGGCTATTTCTTAGTTTTATTTCATTTTATTTTTTTGCTCTGTGACTCTGGGTGTGAAACATATGTTTTGATAATGTCAAATGGAATATTCTGGTTGACAAATGAAATTACAGACAGTATGATTATATGTATACATAATATTGCTTAACGTTATGATTTTCTTTTCTCTTTCCTTCAGTCAGCATCAGAAATGTGACTGACAGTGTGAAGAGTGACTGATGATTCATGTCAAGTGGTCAAACAAGAGATAAAACAATGAATGAAACTCAAGAGATCAGTGCAGTAGAATTCTCTAAAGATAAACTAAAACCAAATTAAGGAAACTACTCATCAGTACAGTAGAATTCTCTAAAAGTTAGCTAGACATCAGTGCAGTGGAGATCTCTAACGTTAAACTTCAGAAAAGTAGGCATCAGAACAACAGAATTCTCTATAGTTCAACTTATCGGAACTACATATCTGTAAAAAAAAAAGAAAAGTAAAAGTACTATCCCTTGACCCCGAATAGGGGAAATTGGCTTGGCCATTTCAGACCGCATTGCCGCAGTGCAGTGCCACTGCACTTCCCCCGCTATACATCAGGGACCTATTTTACTGATGGGCGAGCTGAAGAAAATTGTGTGTTGGTTAAGTATCTTTCTTAAGTACAGCGGCATCTCTTAATTTTAAAGTAATCTTGAAAGACTGGACATCTGAATTTATCTGAGGAATATTTTTCTCATAAGCCATTATCAGAAGCAGTAACTCTGTATAGATATAATGCAGTAAGTGGAACGACTAATATAACATAATTACAAAGCCCAACACAGCTAAGACTGATACTGACTAAAAGTTCAGAATATCATCACAGGTTTTATCATGGGTGTTCTACATGAGTGAGAGTCCTTTCAGACAGCAGACTTTGAATGCAGACGAATATTCAGTATGCACAAGAGGTCACATAACAGAAAGTTGGAAATTCAATTGTCCTGAGACAATATTGGTATGTTTTATAAGCTGCTCTGGGTCTCATAGGCTTGAACAAGAGGTGTATATTGCATAACAATGTGTTTGCTAGTGAGGATTCCACACTATAATACAAGATGCTATCAATGTTGAGTATGATCAATGGATTCACGATGCTGAAAACATTAAGAGCAAGCAAATTCAAACTACATGTATGAATTTTCATATTTTTTTTTTTACGTTTTAATGGCCACTGACAGCTGGCAGTAAAAGGTTAAAAAATCAAGAAAATGCAAGGAACACATAGAAGCGTACGACCATATTGTGGGAATCACATCAGCATGTCCAAAGATAAAACCTAACAATACTCTTATGTTTGCATTGGTAGCTTGCTGGAGAAACTGAAACAAATCGGTACATATATAAAAAATACATAATAATATGTGATTAAACAGTGGTTAATAAAATGAGTGAGCCAACCTGCGCTGTAACTTAGTACAATCTGGCAAAAAACATCAATGGTGGACTGGACCTCCCTTGAACAAAATGTTTAACAGCTGCACAAAATAGACAGGTGGCAGTTCTGACTATCATTACAGTAATACAGTCATACTGTTTTATCACCATACAGGCGGTTAAAGTTTCGTTAAGCTTTTCAACCTCCTGATGTGGTGGTTGTACAAAAACGTGCAAAAATTTAAGTTTGCAGGCTCAATATGCTCTCAGTTCGCACCATACAGACAAAAAACAATAATGCGTAATAGATATGATTTTCATTGCAGCCAGTGTATCATGCAATTCTGTTGCTCCTGTGAAACATTTAACAAGCATTCACACCTGCTAAACAGTGAGTATTAAAATGAGACATGTCCCAAAGAATTCAGGTGCACACTAAACAAAGACATGTAGGAATCACATTTTTTTTTTTTGCAACAGTGAGTGAATTTTTTAATGCAAATACATGTATTTTCTTGCACAAAAACCTTCTGCATCTATTTGAAAATGTACCTCAGAGTCAAATTTGGGAAAATATAGTGACTAGAAGTTTAGAAACTGTAATTTAGTGACATAAACTGCGTGAGAATTAATAAGGATTAACATAACTGATTGACAATTTTCTTTTTAACTGCTGACACTTCAGCTTGGGGAAAATCTAAAGGAAAGATTTTTCCACTGACAGAACGGGAAATGAATAGGTGCTAATGAGATACTGTAATTCTGCGACACCAGTAATTGAATATGTCAAAAAAATGACCATTTGTCTGATTTCATCACAAAATCAAATCATTTATTCTCATCTTCATTATTCAAATGGCAATAAAAATGTACATGTATATAGAACTGAATCCATATTATAAAAGAAGCTCATGATGTTACATATACATGTATGTATAATGCAGAGACAGAGGAAATGTTATCTTCAATTTCTTTTTTCCATATTGACATGTAGATGAGTGAAAGTGCACACATGCAAAAACAAACCATTGCACACCTGATCAAAATGGCAATTTCTCTGTGGCTAACATCACACATAATGTATCATAATCTAGCACACTTTCAGCATTCTTTTTTTCTCACTCCCATCTTGCAAATAACGTACTGGAATAATGTTAGTCAGAAATTAAATATATGCCTCAAAAGAAAAGAAAACAAGCAAAAAAAAAATATATTTTCTTTTTCATGATCTCTCTCAGTTCCTCTCTTCTAATCATTTCCCACAGGCAGAAACTTACATACAAGATATCAAAAACTTTGTTCACAGGAGCTTTAACATGATCAATTTAACAGACTTGTATTTTACTTAACAGATGAATATGTTTTTTTAGGTTTCCATGCTACATGAATTGCAGTCAATGTTCAGTGAACCTGAATTTACACTGTTTCACCACAATATATAAAGTCCGTCTTTTTATGTATGTTATACAGCTAAAAACAGGAGAGGGATTGTTCCAAACTCTGATAGACCACTTCACTGGTTATTCACTACAAACGCAAATCTTGACAACACTATGGATTCATTTACATGCATCGTTTTCTAGAACCTAGGTGGTCCCTGATTTAAGTACAGGAGAGGTAACAGTATATTCCATATATGTAAAACAAGCTGTGATTCTCAGTTATTGTACTTTTTTTTATCATACACTTACAATGTTTGCAAATATGATCAGCTGCTGCATCCTACTATGACCCATCAATGCGGAAAATGGATGTGATTTCTCCTGGCATTCTTATCTAAAGCATCAAAGAAGTCTGGTTTGATGATAGACCAGACTTCAGAGTACGGTGAGCCATTTTGAGAACTGGAAGTAAAATCTCGTTAAAATCTGCTAAGCCCATCCTAAATGCTATTTGAAGTTTGTGATACATGTTTGTTTGTTTCTTTTTTCTTATTCATTGATTATCTTTCACTCACTATCTTACTGAAATAATCATGAAACCAACAAATGTCACGTACTGTGCATTCTTAATTCTGGAAGAGCCCTGAAGCAACTTTTCTTGATACCATCTTGTTAGAGATTTTGAGAAAGCCTTAAAACAATAGTTCAAGTTTCTTTGTGAGTCCCAAATTTATGCAGGGTGCTTCAGCATTTGAAAATATTTTGTTTAACTCTTTGAACATATCACATTCCAAGGCACACCACTTGCATGGAAAATTATCCCTATCTTCAGAATCATGTTTGGAGGATAATACAATCTCACTATGTACACACAAAAAATGCACAGATCACACGAGTAACAACTAAACAACAACAAAACTATATTGTACATTTTATCATACAAAATAACTCATGAACACAACTGATAAAAAAGCATCCATGTATTGATTAAAGTACAGTAGTGGAGCAATGTGGAGCCTGATTGTGATATTGATCACTGTTTATATGGTAACATCATATAATATTGCAAACCTCTTGCATGCACAGCTCATAAAATCTTTCAACATTCAGAGAACTTCATGTTTAGTAGAACAAAAGATTACCAATGAAACAAAAAAGAAAGACAAATGTAAGAGAAGACATCACAGAATCAAAAAATAAAGCACAAATGCAGCAGCAAAGATATAAAGACAAAATGCTTCATTCCTTCACACAAATAACCTAATTAACTCATTGTCAATCCAGATTTATTAATCACTCAGAGGCAGTTTCCCTAATATAAAATTTATATCAAATAATAAACATTTCAGTGCATGATCTGTTATCAAATCTCTATAAGAAAATAAGAAAACACAGTCAAACATTTCTTTGTCTCAACTGAGTCAGTTCATAAAAATTATAAGGCGAAAGAGATTTAATAGAAAAAAAAAAAAGAAAAATTTACTTTTTTCAGAAATCAAACACACAAAATTTAGCTTTTCAAACAATTACTTTAATGTAAACCAAATGAGTAGAAATGGTAATACTGTGTTCTCCTCCCCAGTCACCCTGGCCCTACCTACACCTCCATCCTCACCAATGAAGCAAAACAAAAAGGTTTAATCAATCTGACTCAAATATTAAGTTACATTGTGTTTTTGACTATGAAAACAGAATCAGTAAATTCAAGATAGATATATACCCCATACATATCAAGTACACCTCATTTTAACTGGTCACAAAACATTTTTGTTGCATCAAATGAAGAGGAAATCACAAACCACTATAAACTGACTATGAAGTAATAGTAGGTCAGTCCCACAATCTCTCTAATTCCTATGTTATATCTATGATTCAATCTGCTTCTGTAATTACTGTACACTTCACCAATTCATTCATTCATTCCAGCTTCCGTCTCTGCAAAGAGGATGGAGGTCATGACATGCCATCTTTCGCGGCCTAGTGCAATCTTGCAGCACTCATTCATTGTTCTCCCAGTCATCTCTTCAATATTCTTGAGCCAGCTTGTTTTATCTTTTCCCCTCAACTTTTCGTTCTACGATTTCTTTCTGGATGTTTTCATGCCTTCTTGTATGGTCATACTATGACAGCTTTCTTCTTTTTAACAGTTCTAAAAGGATTTTCTTCTTCAGACCTAAATCTTTGAGAACCTCTTTATCTGTCTTCTTGGCTTGACACAAAATTTTACCCATTCCTCTATATACCCACATCTTGAGGACATCAATCCGTTTCTCCAAGCTGTCAAACAAAAGATGATCGGCGGAAAAGTATTTCTCATCAGACAACCCCGATCATTAATCTAAGTCAATAGATCTCACTAGAACTAGAATATAATTACCTTATTCCCTCACATTTAACAAAAATTTCACTCTTCTGTCATCAGATTATCCATTCCATCCTAACACATAGCTAATATGGGAATAAAAAAACTGCAGACAACATAGCAGGTCAGCAAGACAAAAGTAATATCGAAGGCTCTGAACTCGAAGGCTCAGTTTATAAAATCATTCTTCCATGTACTGAAAAAATTGAAGAGCAGTGGACTCCAACTAATGACATGTTGCTCATACGGCTGAATGAGCATCTGACAAGCAGGAATTCAGTGCAATGTGATGGCTACTGGTGTCAGTTATACTGTGCATGCTACATCACAGCATCATTAGCTTTTCTGAAACAATCAATAAAAAACAGAAAATAATCACACACACTAAATCACTTACACAATTCCAGTGATCATAGCATCACTAGCTTCTCCATAAATAAACAATAAATAAAGAGAAATAACTGAGTGTCAGATAGGTAAATCTCGTGACTGCTACATCATGATGGTGTCAACTTTTCTAGAGTAGTCAGCATTACAGGTAATAATCATTTCTTTCCATTTTTTTTTCCATCAAGCAGCATTGTTTTTTTCACTGATCTGGCTGCCAGTACTTGAAACACTAGACATCAACCATTCTTCTCAGCCAACTATATTGGTCCCCTCTGTTAGCCGGGCATATCAGATTTAAATAAGCATTGTTAAGGAAAGGAGCAATCATTTTTATTTTGGAATCTATCTATTTGAATCTTGTTCAAAGGATAAATTGTAAATAATTCATAGCGACAAATAAAGTATTCAGGCGAGTTCACACACAGTATTCAATATTTATCGTGCTAAGCAAACTGCACCTTTAGTAGCACTGGTCTTTTGACGCCCAGTAAATCACACAGAGTGTTTCTCTTCTCTCTGATTTCATCCAGTTCTAGTGTATCCCTGGAATAGAAATAGAACAGAGTTCCATCACATTACAAACTGTAAACGTCCAACTGATTTCCATGTAGAAGATAGTATTTATTACAAGGAACTTCTAATGGGCAGTTCACTCAAATAGCAACTTTTTATTCCTGAACTGACAAAAACAGAATTACAGAAAATTTCTGACTTTCACAAGTCAGAACACTGAGAGGATTGATACAGGCATTTTTTAAAAATACTTTTTTTTCTTCTAACATTTGAAACAGAAGCAGAAATACTTGTATTAGAATATATGTCAGGTAAGGAAAAGTATTCTAGTGAAGTTGAGAAGGGGAGTCTACTGCATGGGCAATGGCTTGCCCTCCATACTAATATACCAAGGAGGCTTTGTGCTCTCTGGAGAGGACACTCCAACTTCACTTTACTAAGAGCCTAGACCAAAGTCTAACTGAGGTGCCTCCGCGACTTCCTCTTTGCGGACGATGCTGCAGTAACTGCCCATTCAGATGAGGATCTACAGCAGCTCTTGATTCACTTCAGTGATGCCTGTCAAGCTTTGGGCTGACGATTAGCTTGAATAAAACAGAAGTCATGGGACAGGACGCTGACTCTCCTCCACTTGTTAACATCAGCAACCACAAATTGAACGTTGTCCATGACTTTGTGTACCTGTGCATAACCATCTCAGATACCCTCTCACTTAACGCAGAACTCAGCAGACAGATCGGCACGGCAGCTACCACCATGACCAGAGAGCTGACGGAACACACAAAGATCCAAATCTATAAAGCCTGTGAAGTGAGCACCCTGATGTACAACAGTGAGTCACACCCGCTGCCTCTGATGCATTCTGAACATCACCTGGCAGGACAAGATCCCAAACAGCACTGTCCTGGAAACAGCTGGATGCACCAACATGTACATGCTGCTGTAAAACAGACGCATGCACTGGTTCAGCCACATCGTGCGCTTGGATGATGGACAGATCCCTAAAGACCTCATATATGGAGAACCTGCGCGGGGAAAACGTCCCATGGGCACTCCACCGCTGCGATTCAAAGATGTATGCAAGAGGGACCTAAAAGATCAGAACATCAATCAAAACAACTGAGAAGCAACAGCCCTCGAATGATCAGACTGGAGACAGACTGTGCAGAAAGATCTCTCCAATTTTAGAAAAAGGCACTAGACAAAGAAGATGGTAAGAAAAGCTGCAGCCCAGGCAGACAAACCAGCATTAGACTTCACTTGCCACTCCCACATCGGTCTGGCCAGAACACTGTATCCCAAAAATGACAAGAGCGCAACTCCATAGTCTTCCAAGGGATAGTAATTTTCATTTCTGGCTGATTTAGTTGATTTCAGAGATTACTGTGGGTTTTACTGAAAGACTAGGAAGTAACTACTGCCTACACCCTATGGTTTCTTTCATGATAACTCTTTGAGGCCTGAGCCCATTGGTCAACTATCTGTGAATCTGAGTTTCTAGCAGTCAAATACCATGAACTTTTCAGTCACACTTTACTTTTCATGAAGCAGACAGAGCAGAATTGATCATTCCACTAAACTGTTCCTGTGGTCCCTACTGCACATTTACAACTGAAGCTGTCACTGACTGGTTAACAATGTTCATCAAACAGAGGTGCCAACTAAGCCATTTTTTTTCACTGAACTTTTACTGCATGACCCTTGCAGAGAGGTGGAGGGCCAGGAGTATCCCTTTCCCGCTATCCCCCAGAAATTTTTAAAAATAAGGTTTGAAATACCACATTTTCAATTATCTTGTTTAGGTTATTTCCATGCTACCTTATATCTAAGTACTGGGGGATTTCTTCAATGCAGGTTTCTATACTCCTTGCGGCAGTTAGAAAAATCAGTGAAGACTGAGACACCTTTTAAGCAGGGTTGTTGATTTTTTGTATTTTTTTTAAAAAAATCGATATTATCGATTTTTTTTATTTAAATCAGATTTTTTAAAATTTAAATCGGATTTTTTAAAATTTAAATTGGAATTTTTTTTATTTAAATGAGATTTTTTTAATTCCATTGATTTAAATCAGATTTTTTTTATTTAAATCAGATTTTTTCAATTTAAATCAGATAATGTCTATCAGTTACATTTGTTCAGTTTCTATTTATGATTAAAGGGGTAGTGCAACGTCACAGACAACCTATGCTATTTGTTGTAAAATAATAAACTTCTAGCAGCCAAAACCA